>RCUC01128006.1:0-47483 GCA_003697995.1 Taxidea taxus jeffersonii
TTTTATCACCCATAGCACCCAGTGAGTGCTTAATGAGAACAATGTGCTTGGCAAATTCTATGTGATTTATAGAAAACAAGTGAGAAGAAAGTGTGTTAGGAATGTCCTTACAATCGTTTGTTTTCCACTTTTACGTGGTGTGTGTGTGTGTGTGTGTGTGTACTTATG
Source organism: Taxidea taxus jeffersonii (assembly GCA_003697995.1). Classification (NCBI taxonomy): domain Eukaryota; kingdom Metazoa; phylum Chordata; class Mammalia; order Carnivora; family Mustelidae; genus Taxidea; species Taxidea taxus. Next base: position 169 of record RCUC01128006.1, read on the forward strand.
TGAAGTTCTAGGAAAACTTGTCGGCCTAAGTTTATGTTGGATGTCTATTATTTTGCCTCTTGGGAATGGTGTGGAGGTGGGAAATATAGCAGAAATGAGCATAGGAAGCCACTCTTATTATTTTACAGAGGGAAAAAAACCTCGAAATATCTATAGGTTATGTCCACAGAACTCTAAGTGAGAAAAGCCAGTGGAATTTCTAATATGCATTCCTTACAGAATACCTACCACATTTATTATTTACTGTAAATTGTTTGGTAATGATTTTTTTTTTCAGCTTTCTCCCTCCTGGCTTCAGCTTTTAGATAAAAAGCATTTCATATCCCTGGCTCTAGTAGCTCCCAGCAAGTGGTAGGGATTTTAGAAGAATTTTATCTTCTCTTTCTCTTTCACTAATGGTGAGGACTATGAAGATGGGCTTTTTGTGATCCAAAACTTCCTGGTCCAGGACCAAGGGAGTGGTGCCCTTCTTCAAAACTTAGTGAAAGAAAATCACCTTGAAAGGAGGTTGTAGGCCTTTTCTTGGCCCAAATTGCCAATACAGATAGACACTTTGTAGGATAAAGCCCTGAGCCAGAGACTACAGAGCAACCTCTTGGCCAGATATTAACTAAGGTGATTCCATGACATCCTTCAGCTGGGAAAGTTGTTTTGAATTTGCTTCTGGAAGCCTAATTTCTCCCACTTTCTTCAGGAATTCTCTGACTCTTCTCTCTATTCCTTAAAAACTATAGCATTATGCATGGCCCATTCATTACACATTCTCAGATTAGTTGTAGCTACACTTTTTTTTTCTCCTTAACAGGTAACCCATGTACCCAATGTGTGTCATCTTCCAGAGACAGAAAAAGAGAGGCCTAAATCAGCTTTGTATTAGTGCTACACTCTGTCTCTGTCCAATTCGGGACTTATGAGTCCCTGGCTCATGTATCACAGACTAATAAGCAGCAGAGAGATGGTTTAGTGCACAGAATCTAAGGTCAGACAACTTGGAAAAAAATCCTAGCTCTGCAGTGTTAGCTCTACAATTTTAGACAAGTGCTCTAACCTCACTGAGTCCAGTTTTATAAGATGGGTATACAATCGTGCCTGCCTCATGCAGTTTCTGTGAGGACTAAATGAAATGATGGCTATAAAAGCACTTAGCGTAATACAGATAAATCTGCGTTGTTGCATAGTGTTTTGTTTTGTTTTTTTATAATAAAGTTCTTCCCATTGCCACGTCAAAGTGAAGAGGTAGCGTGGGCTGGATTCAACTCATTTTACCACACATCAGACGTGTGGGCTCAGACAAGTTCGCCAATATCAACAAAACTCAGTTTCCTATCTTTCCACCTGTGAAATTAGGCTAATAATAGTGATTAGTTCATTGGATAGTTGTAAGCATTAAGCACTAATGCAAATAAAATCCTTAGCACAGGGTTTGGCTCTAGTAATGCACTTAATAAATACTGTCATTTAAAAATACAGTAGGAATAGGAGCATTATTATCATTGTTGTTATTATCAGTAAATTGTATGTTTTTTGGAACAAAAATAAACTTCTCTGAAGCATCTATCTTCAGCTTTCCTTAACCATTCTAGCACTCTTAGCCAACCCAGATGTGTAGCTCCTACAGCAACAAGCCAGGTGGCATTATTTTGCCACTGGGAAAAAGATACCACTGTGCCAGCAGAGTGGCCAACCACTTGGCTACAAAGATTATTTTCATGGAAATTCACAACTGAGCTTCTCAGTCCTGGGACTTGTTCTCCCTTCTCCCTTCTTCACACACTGGGTACATGAGTATTCATTATTAATAGTAAGAACTTTGATCCCAGATTTCAATAATCCCCATTAATCTTTCTTCCCCAGAGTTTTTAGTTTCTCCCGGTGTCTCTCTCTGCTTGAGTTTTGTTGGGGAGAACAGCTACCCTGCTCTTATTATAAACCTGTGATAGACACTGCTTGTTTGTTACATGCCACTTAGAAAGGAGATGTTTGTGCTCTCTCTGCTCCCTCCTACCATGTTAGCCCCTCAACAAACTCCTGCTCCCAATGTACACACCCCTATATAACCCTCTTTTCTCAAATACCCTCTTCCCTGTATGCTGTGACAGTCAGTTCTGCTGCTTTCCCTCCTGCCTCTTTGCCTATTCCTTCTCAGTTTCTCTTGTGAGCTCCTTCTTTCAATCCTAGGGAGATTTCCTCAAAGTTTTATTTTTTTCTTCATGAATATATGCTTTCTCAAGGGTTCCAAAGATCCACCCCTTTTCTCCAGCCATCAATCTGGGCAGTGTCCCTGAATTCTTATTCTTATTCATCAAGAATAAATCTCCCCACAAGAAATCATTAAGCTCTGTTGAGTTTTCGGTCTTATCATTTCATGAATCCATGTATATTTCTTCCTTTTTTTTTTTTAGGTTTTATTTATTTATTTGGCAGACGGAGATCACAAGTAGACAGAGAGGCAGGCAGAGAGAGAGAGGAGGATGCAGGCTTCCCACTGAGCAGAGAGCCCCATGTGGGGCTCGATCCCAGGACCCTGGGATCATGACCTGAGCCAAAGGCAGAGGCTTAACCCACTGAGCCACCCAGGTGCCCCCCATGTATATTTCTTTTCCCTACTTTCATGATCCCAGTTCAAGACACGATGTCACTTATGTGAATTACAGCAATAGCTTCTTAGTGTGCTCCCCCATTGCCAAAGTTGTTCCACATCCTTCATATTCATCGTCTGCTGTATAGCTAAGATGACTGTTCTAGAATATAAGTGTGATCACGTCAGAACACCACATAAGTCCTGTCAATACTTTCCTTACCTCTCTAAGATTTATCTCATCCAAACCCCATGCTGCAGCCATAATGGATGGTGTCCAGATCCTAGAATGCTAGGTAGCCTTTCCTATACGTGCTACTTGCTCTTCTTTTAAAATATCCTTTTCCTCACCTTCTCAGACAACATATCTACTCATCCTCCAAGTTAGGGTGGAAAAGTGGCTTCCTCCAGAAAGCCTTCCCCATAATCCAAGTTTGTACCTGGTAACTCTCCTACGTGCTCATTGACTTGCCTCACAAGAGTGTTCATCTATATTGTAATTGCCGATATGCTTTCTGTGTCCTTCCCTATGCACTTATTCATGGCCAACAGGCAAAGAAGAGCTGTATCATTCATATTCATCTACACATCCCCCACATTGTGACTGGCTCCTACTCAGTAAAGGAAGGAAAGAGGGAAGAAGAAAAGGAAGTGTTAGAAGGAGCACAATCAACCTCACAAACAGTAAGAAGGGAAGGATGCTGAAACAGCCTGCCAGCTTGGAATACCTCCAAAAAATAATTTATTGGTATTTAGTGAGTTTTATGTCTGAAAATTCACAATTTCTTGATTTACTTTATCACTGCCATGTTTTGATTTTTTTTCCTGCCTCTGTTTAATTGCTTATTGGCTTCTTTACTCCAAACAAATAAGTAGATTTTCAGTTGAAAAGGTTGAGATTTCAAGCATACCCCTAAACAACATTAAATGCATTTTTGTTTACAGGGAGTAGCATGAGCCTTCCCCGCCCCGCCACAGTGTTTGTATTCTTTGATGCTTTATTCAACACAACAGCACTGTCCAAACTCTAAACCAAATGTTCCAATTATCCTGCACTTATGTCTCAAAAAACCAGTAACTCCTACCTGTTAAATTGCAATTATATCTTATTAGCATAAGTGTCTTAACTTTGTATCACTGTTTTCTCAGTCCCTAATTACAAAATTGGGGAGAAAAAAAAAATCCACCTAATAGAAAGCCGACAACAAAATGAATTAGAGTATAGCCATCCTCTAGAAATTAAAACAGATCATCACAAAGACGATCACTGACAAAGTTCGTTGTTTCGGGGTGTTTAATTTGAAAGAGGTCGAGATGAACAGTGACCATTCTGATGATGACAATGATGACAACGAAGATGACAAGGTTTGTGCCTTTGTTGTAAGCTCCTGTAGCATGGGCAGCCGACTCATAGACCTTTTCATGGGGATCACCTTATTTAATTATTATTGTAAGCCCAAAGGGTAGATAGTATTAGCATTATCATTTCTATTTTACAGGTAAGAAGACTAACATTGAAAAACTCCAAAGGCCTTGCAGTTAATTGAGTGGGTGGGCCAGAATTCAAGCTCAGATTCCTTAATACAAAAGACCTGTGCTTAACCTCATGCCAAGTGAGATTAATACTGCTGAGGCTTTGTCATATTTTATTTACCTTTGCCCACTTTAGCAGGCTGTACTACTCACTTTCTGTTTGGGTATTTTGCTCACTATAAGGAAAGAAATGAGCAGTTTCCACTTGTGGCTTTCTTATCTTAAATATTAGAACTCTTCATTTTTTAAAAAAATACTTTATTTATTTATTTGACAGAAAGAGACAGACAGCAAGAGTGGGAACACAAGCAGGGGGAGTGAAAAAGGGAGAAGCAGGCTCCCCGCTGAGCAGGGAGCCTGATATGTGGCTCGATCCCAGGACCCTGGGATCATGACCTGAGCTGAAGGCAGATGCTTAATGACTGAGGCACCCAGGCACCCCTAGAACTCTTCACTTAAAAATCCAAAAATGATTTCTATCAGATGACTTTTTTATTAAAACTTTTTTTTGAGAGAGAGAGAAAGTGCATGGGTGGGGGTAGGGGCAGAGAGAGAAGCAGATTCCTTGCTGACACAGGGCTTGATGCCAGGACCCCAAGATCATGACCTGACCTGAAGTCAGATGCTTAATTGACTGAGACTCCCAGGCGCCCCCAGATGGCATTTTTAATACATAATAAGCATTCAGACTTAAAATATACTTCAGCATAATTTAGTGTTATGTACCAATTCTTAATTTGTATCAGCAATGTCATGACTTCTCATCAGTCATCTGCAAATTACATAACCTCTTTATGCCTCCATATTCTCATTTGTGTAACACAATAATAACATCAAACTCATTGGGTTATTGTGAATGTTAACTGATACAATATAAGTAAAGCTTTTAGCACAGTACCCAGAACATAGCAGGCAGTCAGTAAAGGCCAACTGTTGTTATTATTAGAGTTTATAGACTAGAAGCTCCTTTTGCAACTTCTTCTATATAGTCTCAACCACTCTATAAAGTGGTTTCAAAGTTAGAAAGCAGCTGTCAAAATAATTCCTTTTGATGGCTTATGGTTTACCCCTAAAAGTCACCTCAAGTTGTTTCTCTAGAAGATTCGTAAGCTTATATAAAGCTTACGGCTTTGCTTTCCTAGTTTCTAATTAACTATAGCGGTCTACTTTGCCTTCTGCCTACCTTGCTTATTCACCCACGTAGCAGAGAGCAGAAAGCAACGTGTACACAAAAGGACCAAGAATTCTATGACAATTCTAAAATTGAGTTTCTCAGTCATTTTTTTCTCTTCCTACATTTTTTATGTCTCCTCTGCCAGAGGGTGCATGTCTATTTCTTATTCTTCATTTGCATATGACTCACTCACATCTACACAAATACACAAGCTTCTGCCTTTTTGGATGCCTGGAGAGCCAAAGTATGTCCAGGCTTAGGTTAGCTGGGTCCTGGCTTTAACTGTCTTTATTACAAAATGTGATCCATGACTCTTGATTTCACTAAGTGATGCTTTGCTTCCCTGTTGTGCTGTTTTCACATGGATATTTGATGCTTACACAACGTCAGAGGTGGTTATATTCATCTACATTTTTCTTGCAGTGAGGCAGTTTGTGTCATCAGTTCTTGACAGTGTGCAGCAAGAAGAGGTGACATGTCACTTCCAGGCTGACAAAGTGAGAAGCTCGCACTCATACGTCCCCAGCGCTGTCTTACCTGCAGCACTGACAAAAGAGGCTGTGTACCCAGATGGCACAGTTCTTTCACGGGATGTTTAAGCAGATTGGATACATGAGTCACCACGTGGGGAGCTGCTTGAAACGACAGTAGACTTTGTGAGAGAGATGAACGCAGCATAAAATTTTTGATGTGTTATTCTACTAATTTGGGGGATCTTGTTACTATAACATAAACTTATCCTATCCTGGCTAAAATAAAGAATATCAGTCTCATGGTTTACAAGTCCTAGAACAAGGAAGTGTTTCTCTCTGCATATCTGGCAATATCTTAGCGAGATTGTCATAGTCCCATTTGAGTCACATGACCATCCCTGAAGCATCACAGTGACCGCATGATTGAGTAATCCGGTTGGCTCATCCTATGTCATGGCCCACACCGTAGATGGAGAAGAAAGGAACAGAATATATCTGACATCATCACTTGGACTGAAGGGGACAACTACAGAATGACAGAGGGCTAGTTTCCTAAGGAATGTTTCATTGATAAAGGGGGGCACTGCTAGTTTCTGAGAACCATCTCCGGCTGACCTACAGTAATCTTGCTATAATAATGTTATTGAGAAGAGTGACACATTTGCTTTTCCTAAATGCTTGCATGACAGACAGTTTGGCTTTTTACTTTTGTTGTCATCAAACACTTTACTAAAAAGGTAAACACACACAGTTAGGATGGAGAAAGTTGTTAAATAGGAGTTAGACCTAATCTTTTATTTTCTTCTATCAGCTCTATGTAATGTGTCACTTTCAATTTAGTTCAACAAACCCATACAGAGAGCTTGCTGAGTAAAAGATATTGTGCTAACTGCCACGGAGGACACAGGCCAGTGGGACAGAGCTTGGGGACAATCTGCCTAACACAAGGGGGAGCCTGGGACAAGGAGTTCTGATTTTCAAAAGCAGGAAAAGTGAAAGAATAAAGCAGCAATCAGAGTGGGCCTTGAGTGATTAGGAGGATGTCTATAGTTAGAAAATGGATAAAATGGCATTGTAACCTCAGAGACCAGCAGGAGAAAAGAAGAGAAATTTGTGTTGTTGCTGGGATGATGGGTTCACAGTTCGAGAGGATACAGAGATGGTCCTAACCATCCACATGTGGATGATTACATAGAGTCTAATGAGGACTTTTGCAAGTCACTAAGAAGGGCTAGTAAAATTCAGCAAAGGGTTGTGCAACATGCCGTGACTATCAATAGCAAGAAGCAGTTCAGACATGAAGAGACAAGGGGCGGAGGCAGTTACAAAACCTGGGAAATTTGACAGCTGTAAGAGAAGGCCACCTGGCAGGAATTTTGGCTTTTTGTAGAAGAACGGAGCCATTGCCAGGATGAGGGAGGGGGGAAAGAAGGGACAAGATAGGGCCAGAGGGAGCAAGGCAGAATGAGAGGGTGCAAGTGCCCTGGAAATAATGAGGCCAGCCTCCAACCTCTTGCCCTCTGATATTTTTCTGCTATCTCCCATTGGCCAAACCCAGCTGGAAGCTCAGTTGAGATCAGCCTCTTGGATCACAGAACAAGATGGCCAAGATGCAGATGTGCAGGGACAAGGAGCATATTGTTGCAAGGATGCAGAGGGCCAGAGTCACGGGTGAACCTGGAAAGGCAGACTGTACCGAGGACAGGGAAGGGAAGACATTGGACCAAAAGAAGGTATCAGCTATAACACATTGAAAAAGATCCCAGAGTCCGATGGTGTGTGCAATGCTGGCTCCCACCAAGTTACACTGGCAATTATAAGACAGAGTTTCTCAGGTCTTTTAATATACTCATGTATACCGGGAATCTGAAAACCTGAAATACAATAATGAAGTATTTCCCAAAGGCATTTGATTGTGTAACTTTTTTAATAGAATCTCTTGGTACTCTATAGAGCTCAGTGGTGCCGATTCAGGAATTATGACCTGGCATAAATTCACTTATTCTGTTTTGTTTCCTGATGTATTTTATACTTATCCAACTGTATTTTAAATTACTGGACAGCAGGAAGGATCTTCTAACCCTTTTCTCTTCTACAGCAAGTTGCTTATTGCTAGTGGATGGGAGGGGTGCTTGGTTGGCTCAGTGGGTAGAGCATGTGACTCTTGATGTCAGGGGTCATGAGTTTGAGTCCCACACTGGGTGTAGAGATTACTTAAAAAAAAAAAAAAAAGGAAGAAGAAGAAGGAGGAGGAGGAGGAGAAGAAGAACCCACACATGCATATTGTATAAGAATTTAGAGAGTCAAAATAGGGAAATTAGACACACAGGTATCCCTAGAGTGTATGTCGGGATGTTGCGGGAGAACAGTGGCCAGAGGTATGCAGTACTTTTGGAAAGATTGAGCCTCATGGAGGAATCAAGTTGGGAATAAGAGTTGTAAAGACCTTCGGAATGATGCAATAATCAGGCACAGAGGAAATGTGGCCAGTCTGCCAAAGATGTAAGCAGTTTAGTGGGACAAAGAACAAAAATGTCCCCAAGGATGAGTGGAATTTATCCTCACAAAGCATGTGCCTTTTCATATTCCAGGGTCCTCCTCCCATGGTCATTTATTTTTCATTCTAAATGTATATAAGTTGAGTGTTGTGTTCAGGGCATATTTTCTGGAAAAAAAAATTTAACTGATGGAGATTCAATAATCATTTTCCATGGATTGAGGAGTGATGTATCCATACATCACTCAATGATTCAATGAAGAAAATATTTAGGAAGACCCTCTGTCTACAGAGGGTGGTCTTATCTATGCCCTTCCCCCATGTTTTACACATGAAAAGATCAAAACAGAATTTGCAGAAAACCAGAAAGTTCTCAAATGAAAATGCAGAAAGTCAGAGAGGACAAAGACGTTTTGGAATAGATATGGTTAGAAGAGGACATGCATCTTCTGGGGCCTATGCCTCAGTGTGGAATATGTGTGGTGTGTACGCACTGCACTCAGCTGCCCAATGTCTTCTGTCCTCTTATCCCCCAGTCTGGTCCATCCCCAGCTCAGGGAACCTGCTATGGTCCAGTCAACAGCTCACCCAAGGAGTCAGAGTTTGAGAAAAGCCACGTTAAGGGCAAAGTGACAATGCATATGGATTATATAGAAAGGGTAAAGTTCAGATTCGAAGAAGCTTTCTGTATTTTTTTTTTTTTTTTGTAGGGGAGTATAGGGGAGGATACTGCCTGGTAAACATACAGGTTAAAAAATCATGCCAATTTCACTAGACTTGTTTACAACCTTGACTCCAGCAAACTGCAGATGAGCCTATCTTGAACTACCCTGTTAACATGACTGGGGGCTTCCTTAGAAACTGCACTGACCCTGAGATGACTGAAAATTTGGAGTAAAAGCTTTAATGTAGTTCATAAAATTGGACTCAAATGAAAAGGCTAATGTGGGGCCACTTGAGTATAACACAAAGAGCTTATCCCTGAGTTCAGAAAATAAGGCAGGGGAAATGAGCCAGGCGCAGGAACAACCAGGGCTATGGGCAGGAAAAGTGAAAAGGAGAGTGTTTTGTTTTTGTTATGTTTGTTTTTCTCCTCACTAGGGAAGAGAAGGTGGATGGCTCCATGTCTGAGGTAATGAAGTGTGTTTCATCCATTCAGAAATGGTCATATGTTCATAGTTCAAATATGAACATCTCAGAAATCAGTGTGAGGTCATACAATCAAGTAAGTAATGGAAGGTCACAATGTGGTAGCTGTCATTACTTAGGTTTGTACAAACTTGGTCATAATTCCTGATGGCCTGACGAGACTCCATGACACTTTGGCCAAAAAACCATTTAGAGATCATTTGAAGAAGGAATACATGGTTGTTATCTTTCTAACAACTAGTTATTGTCTGAAAACCTTCCACTGTTGCTTTCTGGTAAGTCACCAGCACCTCAGTTTGCTGATTGAAAATTAGCAACATAGAAAAAAATCTGGAAGACAGTAGTGGCATGCTATTAAGAAATGCTGTATCATCAACAGTGTTAACACATTTAAGGACACAAAGGAAAATACTGTATAGAAAAAATATGGATATTTATGATTCTAAGTCAGAGGGTGATCCCTAGGGAGTTGGCAAAAATGGACAGGTTTGCACAATGAGTTAATTTTGTTATTACTTGGAAAATTTCAGGAAAAACAAGTTGATATCTAGAAAGGAAGGCATGTGTCTGAAATTAATAGTGTTTAATGCCTTTGATAAAAAATGAAAAATTTAGCTGTTTAAGGTTATATCACTGGCAACATTGAGCTTCAAACCCTTTATGATACACTATTTTTATGCGTTCAGTTATTTCTGCAACATATAGATCAGAAATCTATCTTTTATGCATGTCTTTTGGGGTAGAGTGATCTGAATAATTAAATCTTTACCCAATAGAAAAATAAAAACTTTTAATTATAGGTGACCAATGAGAACTTAGTGAAAATGCATTAACACAACCCTAACTTAGTTAAAAGTGTAAATGGATCATAATTTTCCTTTTCAAAGATGACAGCATCATTATGTATATAAATTATTGTATATGCTTGGAATGCTTGGGAAGAATGCTTGAGAAACCACTCCTCTTCATTGGACTTTAGTTTCTTCATCAGGGAAATAAGAAGAAGAAGAGTTAAATGGACAATTTTAAGGTCATTTTATGTTTTGAGTGTCTAATGCTTTCACTGTGTTAAAAACATTAATACTTCAGGCTGGGATAAAGCCATTATACTTCTACCTCTACATAAAAACTCCAACCTAAAGTGTGTGGGTATTTTTTTTTTTTAAGATTTATTTGTTTATTTGAAAGAGAGAGAGAGAAAGAGAGAGAGAGATCATGCAAGCAGGTGGGAGGGGAAAAGGGAGAGGGAAAGCGAGACTCTTGAGCAGGATCCATGCCCAGCTCAGAGCCCAATATGCGGCTCCATCTCAGGACCCTGAGATCACAACCTGAGCTGAAATCAAGAGCTGGACACTTAAGAGATGAATCACCCAGGCACCCCCCAAAGTGTGTTTTTTGCTGCAGCAGAAACAACAGCATAGTTAGGTCTGGCACCTAGGTGACCTTGGGCAATTCATCAATTCGAGGTCAGGATTTCCTCTTCTGTAAGAAGAGCATTGATTCGACAGGTCCATGAAGCTCTAAGCTAGTATGAATTTTAATAACATTAAGTCTAAGTGCACGGGGTTTAGTGGAGCAGTGGAAACAGGATCTCAGAGTTGTTGGCTTACTCTTAGGGAAAACAATTCTAAAGTCAAATCTCCAGCAATTTTCCAAGCAAACTTCAACTGTAGTATACATGTAGAGAGTAAAACTTTTGCTGTTGTGTTCTCTACTGCCTCTTCAGTAGCTGCCCAACGGATGGACCTCTCCTAGTGCCTGCACCAATAACCAGTCCCATTACTAACTACACATCAAATGCCTACTGTATGCAAACAAGGTATGGTTTTAGATGCGGGCTTTCCTAACATAGAGAGACACAGTCTGATCAATTTGTTCACACCAAAGTTAGAGACTTCTACAAAATGTTGCAAGTTACTCTCTGTAGGGAAACAATTAGAAACAGAGATGACCCTTCTGGTGGTATGAACTCCACTTCCTCTGTGATTAAGAGTCCAATTAGCAAGGCTAGTTTAGCAGTTATAGTAGAATTACTTGCAGGTGCAAGTAATTGTGAAGATAATTATCAGCTGGCTCAGTTTTTGCCTAGTCAGTAATAATCATATATATGTATTTTTAAGTTCCTCTTGTGGGACTATTTGAGGCAAAAAAAAAAAAAAAAGTGTTACTTAAGTTCCCAGGATATTTGAAACCAGCAAGCAAAAAAAGATATATATATACATATATATATAAAGATACACATATATATATACACACACATATATATGTATATATGTATATGTGTATATAAAACTTTCTATTGTGTTCAGATGAAAGGATATTTAGAAAATTTCCACTTATTCACTTGGCAATTTAAATTTTTTCTTCTCTGACCACATATAAATATTCTGTTATAATTCCATTAAATGCCAATATTCCTGCTTCCATGTTTGAGTTTAATCATTTAGTATGCATGTGGCACATAGGATTTGTAAATCACTTTACAATAATTAATTTGTTGAAGAAAAACACAGATGGATATTTTGGTATTCAAATTATATTGCACCCTAGTATTTCCTTTAAATATGTATAAATATATATAACCAAAATGTTTTTATAATTATGAAAATCACAGTGATTTTTTTTAAACTGACTTTCTATTTCTGTCTTCCAAAACTCTATCATTCTACTCTTCTAATTGTGATGTATTTTGGCAAATAAATAGCAACAGTTCCTACTGTGTAAATTTCTTATCATCATAGACTTTGGTCTAAAAGCATTTTGATACAAAACTCCATCAAAGAGTTTAGTGGATATTTAAGCAGACTCTCTTGAACTAACAAATTCATAAATAAGTGCATCATTTTTTCAAACACTTTCACTTTTATATTGCTTTATGTTCCTATGGGCTCTCCCTTCACATCCCTGAACCACTCTTTGTTGATCAATAATAATAAATGTCTCCATCTGTTTCTTTCCCCTCCATCCTTTCCTCTCTTCTTTAAATATAGATATTTAGACTAAGAGAAAATAAATACTACTTAATGTTAGCTCATTAGATGCAGAGAAGAAGAGAAAATACACACAAAATAGTTGTTAAAAGACAAAAAGATTTTAAAATTTGAAGGAGAAATTAGTGACATGGGGGGGGGGCAGGAGTGGCTCAGTCAGTTAAAGATCTGACCCTTGATTTAAGCTCAAGTCATGATATCAGGGTCCTGGGATCAGACCCCACATAGGGCTCCACATTCAATACAGAGTTTGCTTGAGGTTCTCTTCCATATTCCTATGCTCCTCCAACTGTTGTTATCTGTGTCTCTCTCTCTAAAATAAATAAATAAAATCTTAAAAAAAAAAAGAAATCAGTGACATGGCTTATATATTTCAAAATAAAGCCAGTGGACTTGATCAACCCTTCAAAACATGGTTGAGAAAAAAGGGAAAGGGAACACAACACAGTAACATTAGAAATATAAAAATGACAGGACTGGGGCACCTGGGTGGCTCAGTGGGTTAAAGCCTCTGCCTTCAGCTCAGGTCATGATCTCAGGGTCCTGGGATTGAGCCCCATGTCGGGCTCTCTGCTCAGCAAGGAGCCTGCTTTCTCCTCTCTCTCTGCCTGCCTCCCTGCCTACTTGTGATCTCTGTCTGTCAAATGAATAAACACAATCTTTAAAAAAAAAAATGACAGGACTGCTGATACATAAGCTACTTGAACAATTATAGCACTAAATGATATTTTCTAAGGCTAAGTTAGAAAATCTAGAGGATCTATTCATAATAGAAGTTAGAAATCTAAGTGAGTCAGTATATAGATAAATAGAGATGGTTATGGATTGAGCACACTCCCTCAGAAGGAGATAGACCCAGTTGGGATGACCAGAGATCTGCAACACAACACCAATGGTGACCTAATTGTTACACTGGTTAAATTATTAGAACTAAGTAAAATACAAAAAGGTAATCTCAGTCAAAAACAAAATACAGCTGGAAACAAAAAATTTTTTAAAGATTTTATTTATTTATTTGACAGACAGATATCACAAGTAGGCAGAGAGGCAGGCAGAGAGAGAAGGGAAGCAGGCTCCCCGCTGAGCAGAGAGCCCACACAGGGCTCGATCCCAGGGCCCTGGGATCATGACCTGAGCTGAAGGCAGAGGCTTTAACCCACTGAGCCACCCAGGTGCCCCAACTGGAAACAAAATTAAACAAAGATAGTGTCTGTGCATTCACACCCACACATGCACGCGCATGCACACACAAAAGATGCATGGCAGAAAGTTTCTCAGATTTTAGTAACATAGAAATTCCTTTCAAAAAAAATAAATCTTACAGAACCCCATTTGATTTACATATTTAATATGTTACTTATATATGTACAACCAAAAATTAAGTTAAAAGTCCATATTAGTTATAGCTGTTTTAACTAAAACTCCAAAACAAATGCACACAAATTAAATGCATACTTAAAAAAAGAGAGTATAAAGTAATATATTCTTAGCCACTCAATGTCAACCATTACATTAAGTGGGATAGTATTTGAAAGAATATAGGTCTATTTTTTTCTGTTTTTAAGTTGAATAAACTGATAATGAGTATGCCTGTTCACATAAATATATTTTGTAAAGAATTACTAATTTCAGGGTTTGATTTACTAGTTACAAATCATCAGAACTCATAATTTTCCAAAAACTGTTAATGAGCAATCTTGCACTCTTTAAACATGAATCTTAATTTTAATCAGGTGCCATATAATACACTTGTAGATAGGCCTAGTTCATTTGAAAATAAATTAGCATTGTAAAATCTTAATGCAGGCATTAAATAGCTATTTTACCTTTTATTGCTGGAATAAGAGTAGACAAAACCTTCATTACTTATTTGTAATTTCATTTATTTTTGCAAACTAATATATATTAGGACAAAATTTACATCTGTTCTTTTCCTTTCTGTCTGCATATTACAATTACTTATAAAGATTAATACACACACACACACACACACACACACACACATATATATATATATATATATAGATAGATAGATGTCCATACCCCAACTGTATAGATTCCAGTTCACTTAATCTAGAGTGAGGTCCAAATATGTATGAAGTACCAAGGATTTCTGATTCCCACAGCACACACACACAAGAAACTTTAATAAATTATTAACTGCCACGATTAAATTCTTATGGGCTTCATCTGTCGATATTAACATGTTCTTTAAGAATGTCCCAATTCAGGTTCCTGGGTGGCTCAAATGGTTAAGCATCTGCCTTCAACTCAGGTCATGATCCTAAGGTCCTGGGATCGAGTTCCGCACCGGGGTCCCTGCTCAAGGGGGAGAATGCTTCTCTCTCTCTCTCCGCCTCTCCCCCTGCTTGTACTCTCTTTCACTCTCTCAAATTCATAAATGAGCCTATTGGTGGGTATTAAGGAGGGCACATATCACATGGAGCACTGGGTATGGTGCATAAACAATGAATCTTGGAACACTGAAAAAACAAAATTGGATAAATAAATAAATAAATAAATAGCATTCTCTCTCACACACACACACACACACACACAAAATAAAAAATAAAATCTTTTAAAAATATGACAAAATTCTTACTTTTTTTTTTTCTACCCCTTGTTGTCTGTGTACCTTGTAATCATTTGCAGTCAAATCCCCTACCACTGAGCTAAACCCCCAACCCCAAATCTTGTTTTTTTGTTTGTTTGTTTTTTAATCTGTCCTTGGTGAGAAATCCTTCCTAAGCACAAAGCCAAAGTGGGACACTGGATGCATATAAGTTCTCAGTTGTAGGGTGGTGACACATATTTTTAAGATTATGCTTAGATTTGCATAAATTTAGAGTATCATCAAAATAGGACACAATATGGAAGTCTTTTACTATGGAAATAAATCTAGAGAATACTTGGGTCTTTGGCTCTCAGTTTGAGAAATATGATTGGAAACCAAAATAATTTATAAATATGCACATATTCTAGATGACTAATATAAAATTGAATCCAACTATACTTTATATGTTAATGAAAAAATAGTAAAGAAAGAAGGAAAAGGAAGGAAGGAAGGAAGGAAAAAAAGATGAATGGCATATTATGATCATTAAGGATTTTTACCAGGAAGTAAATATAGCTCACTATTACAAAATCTATTAATATAATTCACAGAATTAAGAATTTAAAAAGAAGGAACATAAGACAATCCAGAAAATTTTTAAAGCATTTTGATGAAACTCACCCATTCTTAGTAAACTAGGAATAGAAAAATTCCATTAACAGTACAGAGTTTCTTCCTTAGATCTAGAGCAAATCTCATATTTAATGGTGAAATATTAGAATCAATGAATTTAAATTAAATATTTTAATTTCTTTAAACTACTATTATCAGAAATAACAGTATTGTCAGTAAGATAAAAATAAAAGGAAATGTGAGATAAGATTTTTGGAAATTAAATAACAATATTTGTGTTCTACAAGTGCTGTTGACTATCACCCTACAAAATCTAAGAGACTCATTTGAAAAGTTCTTTGAATAGTGAAAGACTTTAATTTGGTAAGTTATCCAAATATAGGAGTAACACATAAAAATTAATAGTCTTCTTATATGCCAGTAATAACAAATCAAAGGGCTTAATGGGGAAAAAGAAGAGTTCTTATTCATAATAAAACAAGAGCTATAAAATAACTGGACAGCCATAAAATAACTATTTAAAGAAACATTCAAGGTCTTTAAAATGAAATAATAAAATGTAATCTTGGTTTCTGGCCAAGATAAAGTGGGATTGAGCCTATCCAATTGCCTTAACCAAATTAAAAACAAAACAAAAAACAAAACAAAAAATATCTAGAAAACATATATAAAACAGAGATTTTTTTTTTTTGAAGCAGTGGAAAACAGGCAGTGCAGGACAGAGACCCCCAGAAGAGGAACAACAGATGAGGTGAGACCTACAATGTGCCTCAGCTTCCAGCTGGAGAGTGTTTCTAGGCTGAGGTTCTGGGAAGGGGAACCCAGGTGATTACTGGTGTTTTGGAGTTTGGTATGGATGCTGGGTTTTTAAGGAGGCCTCTACAGCTACATTTATAAGGAAGAGTACCAGAGAGGGGAGAGAGAGAGAGAGCACACTCTGAAGACACACAGAGGCCTGACTCCCAAGTCTTTAGGTGAATATAAATCAGAGCAGCTACAAGAAGCAACCATTTAATGCTGGGCAAAGATCAGTAAAAAGCAGGCAATTGGGATTTTGAGTATTAGACACACGGATTATTAGACACATGGTCTGTGTTGACACTGATACTCATGACGCCCTGGTAGAGTAGAGAGCATACGGGATGCAGGTAATAGATGAAGCTCTGATCGAGATCTGGTTCACAGTGGGTCTACTGGGTCCGCAGGCAAACTCGGTGAACATTTTCTTGGTCTCTTAATGAGTGCTTAGAATGGACATACTTCTAGTTGCCAGAATCCTAATATCGGTTCCTAGACCTAGGATAAGAGCTATGTATCAGGTTAGATTAAATAGATACTTTTGAAATTCCCTCTACCTAAAGATGATAAATAAACAACAATAATGCATTCTACATGAAATGACACATACAGTGTCACCTTCAAAGACATAAAGAATGAAGGGAGATACTTCCTGCCAAACCTTCACTTAATTCACCATTCTGGCTCCTAAAATACAATACGGATCATACTGTGGGACAGAAAGTTACTACAGAATTAACCAAGTATTCATTCCAACCACAGACAGATCATAGCCTCCCGCATGTGGAATGTGGCCACTGAACTGGTGACTGCCTATTTCCCAGGCCTATCAGGAAGGAGAGTCAGAGGCAGCATACCTTATGTGGACATCATGCATTGGTGATGTGAACGGGATTATGTTAACACTCCTAGCCTTTGTCATCATATTGTCAAAGATACTCGGGTCATCTGCCAATTCTGCAGAAGAGTTCACTGCTACACCCTGTCAGGCCTCCAGTAAGACGAGATGAGCAAGAAGTGACAAATCGGAGGTGTGGTCAAGCATGCTTGTTCAAGAGGCCAACATCAGTGATGTTTTTAAAAATCTATGATCTAGGAGATGTGAGGACATCCCCTTCACAGGAAGAGACAACTTGTATTCTATAATTGCCATTAGTAAATAAATAAATAAAAAGGATCAGATTCCTTCCTTGGGTTTTGGGGTAGCATATTCCACACTTGCAAACATCCCTCTCATTCATTTACTAGATGACATGTTAATGTTCCAGCGAGAATGAGGCTGGAAAAAAAAAAAAAAATGGCTCCACACACACTGGCCCAGGTTATGATACAGGGAGCCCTGCCACATGGGCTGTATTACCCAGACCTTGGTGTGGTAAGGGCAAAGATGTCATTGGAGTTTATGGAAAGTCCAAAAGGAAGAAACACAGCACAGATGTCTATGGTTTGGGAACAGGTCTATCTGCAGCAGAGAACCACACACCGTTGGAAAAACAGGCACACGACGAGGCCCCCACCCACACTGAGCTTGTGAACATGAGACATTAAGTGACCCCGGGCCAGAGCTGCCCATCAGGAACTGGATTCTTTCAGACCAAGCAAGTCATAGATCAGGTGGCCCAAGCAGTAGTCTATCTTAATACAGAAGTGGTGTAGATTTTCTAGAAATCTACAAAAATAAAATTCCTAGAGTTAATAAGGTCATGGGATGTGATATCGATATGCAAAAATTGTTTACTTCCATGTACTAAAAATGAACAGGTAAAGCCTGAAAATTAAAATCTATTATCAATCATAATCACTCAAAATAAAGAAATACTTAGGGGTAGATCTAACAAAACATGTACTTGTATGGTGGAAACAAACAAACAAAAAAAGATGGATCAAACGAATCAAAGTTAAATAGATGGACAGACATACTGTATATATAACTTCTTCCGGGTTCCAAACTGCTCACTTCTTATTGAATCCTTAAATGGCAGAAAGAGAGCTTGCTAGCTTTCTGGCCCCTTCTTCCAAAAAACAGCACTAATTCCATTCTAACTACCCCTTAAAGGTCCCACCCCCAAATACCACCACATTGGGAGTAGGGTTTAAACATAACCTGGTGGTTGACGGGGCTCAAACATTTGATTCACTCCATGCATACAAAACCACTTATACCTTCTTCAATCATAAAAAAATTTGTTTGTGGGGTGCCTGGGTGGCTCAGTGGATTAAAGCCTCTGCCTTTGGCTCACGTCATGGTCTCAAGGTCCTGGGATCCAGCCCCGTGTCAGGCTCTCTGCTCCTCCGGGAGCCTGCTTCCTCCTCTCTCTCTGCCTGCCTCTCTGCCTACTTGTGATCTCTGTCAAATAAATAAATAAAAAATCTAAAAAAAAATGTGTGCATATATCTGAAGAAGGATGATGATTTACAGATTAGTTTATATGCATTGTCCTTCTTCACACTGGGAACTTTTCTTCTGCCCCTGGACCTGGCTTGCTGGGTATCTGGCAGGGAATCAGCTTCTAATGGACCATCTTTCTATGATGTACATAGCATTGAATACAAGGTTTTACCAAAAGGAAAATAAAGATGAGGGAGAGAAGAAATCATTGTCTCATTAAGGAGATGATAATTGCAATTATTCACCAAGAATTATGAATCACAAATGAGGATTGCAAAGTCAATTGGAAAACAATTTGGCTATAAATACTCTTATTAAACAGCTTAATGAAATCCGCTTTGCTTTAGAAACTTCCACTCCTGTTTTCATCAAGTGCTTTGCAGAAGTGCAAATCTTGATAAATTATTCCTGTCTCCTGCAATGTAGAAAAAAGAAGCAATATACTAGAATAATCATGTTGATGGTTGCAAGATATTCTGATGGTAGTAATGTCACCAACAGTTCAATTGCACAGGGTTTTTAGTTTTCTCACTCCAGACCATTATTTCGTGTGGCCTCACAACACCACGTAATATCAGTCAAGTACAATATTCCATTGCAAATGTACAGCTAAGGAAAATGTAGTATAGAAAGGCATAATGATTACCCTAAGGTCATACAAATGGTTGCTAGAGTAGAATCTGGGTCTGCTTATTTCATCTAAATCTTGCCTCTGGATCACAATGCCCTCACCATCAATTCCAATGCCTTTAGTCTCACATAACTGAGAATTGAGCTCAAATTGACTTCAACATTAACAGAAGTTACTGATTTATGTAAATAATAATTTCAAATGTAGGTAGGCAGATATGACAATTGGTTTGATCTAGTAGTTCAGAAATGTCACTTGATTTTTTTTCTCTCTCTCTCTCTTTACTCATTTCCTGCAGGGCTCTCCCTGCTCTTCTGTCTTAAGAATGGCTCACACTGTCACAGCATAACTCTCAGCAGCTTCTCAGAGAGAAATACAGTGGCAGGGAGAGAGAAGGAGACCTCATTACAAACAGAAGCATCGACTTTATTCTACTGGGGTGATGTAATTTAAATGCCCTTGCCATATCCAAGTGCTATGACTAAGGCAATAGCATGTACTGATTGGTTTCAACCAGTGTTTATGTCCATTTCTTTACCTATTACCATGGCAAAGATTTGACTTAATGCTGATTACAGGAGAACAATCAGAGCCCAGTTCTAGTCAGTGTAGAATAAATTGCACCCAAATTCAAACCACATCGATGTTACACAATGATGTGGGGAAAGCATTCCCCCCAAGGAAAATCTGAGTGGTATTAGAAAATGTAAGTAGGTAGAAACATGAGCTGGAAAGTAAATGAATGGATGTCTATTTTAACTCCAAATGTACCACCCACCGGACAAAATGAGCAGAGCCTGGAAGCTAATACACATACCTAGACCATGGAAGATACAGGCTAGGGCCGGGGATTAAGAGGGCTAAAAAGGTACACTAGTTCTCATATAGACTTAAGATTTGAAATGAGATGGAGAGTGGGAATTTAGGCAAGAAGTAGTTTCAAATTAGTCTATGAGGCCAGTGATAAATGGTCAGTGATCATCTGTGTTTTACCTACACCCACTTTCTCCTTATTTTGCTCCATTTTTGTGTATCATAGCTTTCCCCTAATATTGGGGGAAAGCTATTGAACTTGACTTACTGAATTTTGAACTTACCCAAAGACATCTGGCTACAACCTCAGCTCTGTGATCGTATAAAAAATAAATTGACTTCTCTGGGTCTCATTTTCCTCCTTTATAAAATTAGCGGTTTTCGAATGTTCATTGTAAAACACTTCATCATCTCTAAAGTCCCTTCCAGTTTTAATATTCTAATAACCTCCCTGCTCTAGAGATGGGTTCACTTAGCTTGAACATTGTATTTGGTTCTGCATGTAGTGGGGAGAAATGCAAGAAGATGTGGCCTAGATACCTGTATTCCCCATTTTTTCATATATTAGACCAACTTGCCTGGCTTAGGGGAAATTGAAAGACTCCTTGTGCTTTTGAATTAACCGCAATCTTCCTATTTGCATCTGCTGGCAGGATGAAGATTACTTATAAATAGGCTCCCACTTCCTTACTTTCTTACAGGACTTGGTTTTCCCAGCATCATTTGGTAGCTGAACATAACCACAGCGTTGTTTTAACTGAAACTGCTTCAAGAATGATACCTGATGTTTACTCTCAAAAATGACTGGATTAACAATTAGCTCATCACCTCCAATTTTGTCATCTAATAATCCTTCGATAAATATCATTTGTATTTCTGTCCATGTAATGTTTGCAATAGGTTTCTAAAAGTCGTACCAGGACATCAAAGACAAGATAGAGATGTTATTTTGCTAGATATTGCCAAATTTCTGACCATAGATATGGTACCACTTTGCATCCTCAGCAGCAAAGTATTAGAGTACCTGTTTCCCCATAGCCTCGCAAACAGAGTATGCGAAAAAACTTTGTAATTCTGGTCAATAGGCAAGAAACTGCATGGCACTAAAGTTTTAATTTGCATTCCCCTTATGTAAGTGAGGGTGAACATGGCTTCCTATGATTAAGAGTCATTTATAATTTTTTCCTATGAATTCTATTCAGTTCTATAACCTGTCATGCTATGGTGTAGTTGAGCTTTTCCTTCTTTTTAGAAGGTCTTTAAATACTAACTTTTGTCTGTGACAAAAGGTACACATTTTTCCCTAGCATGGCATTTTGTCCTTCTGTTTTAATTATAATGTATTTTTCTTGCATATATTTTTTTTCATTATGATGAAATCAAATTTACATTTACTTATTCAGAGAATACTTTAAATAAGGTGCTGAGGCAAAGTCTCTCTTCAGATGTTATATTAAATCTGAGAAACTAGGAGGTAGGGTGACCAGACATCTAGGTTTACCCAGGACCAAAGGGTTTCTTGGGAATGAGACTTTTAAGCACTAAAGTCACGACAGTCCCAGGCAAACCAAGGTGAGTTGGTCACTCCATCTAAAAGTCAAGATACGTTTTCCATTTGGGGAGACCAGGAAAGAATATTTGGGGCCCAGTGAACATCAAGAAGAAAGTTTTAATGCAGAATAAAAAAAGTTTCCTAAGAAGTGCCCTAGGGCCAATGGAGAAGGAGCATAGCAGAAGAAGAGGACGGTAGCCTCATGAAATGATTAGATCATGAAAGATCATTACACCACGGGTGAAGCAGGTGTAACTTGCATTTGTTCTAGAAGGTTTAGGATGTTATTGACAGGCTTTAATACAAGAGTACCATGACCTATTCATGCCTTTTGGAACTCGTTCATCTGTTATTGAATGAGTATTGGCTTTTTATTCAGTTTTGAATCTGCATTCCAATCTCTCTCTCTCAGAGAACATTTAAGTGCTGTACTGAATCTTTTCCTCCTCACTTCAACTTCCACCATGGTCTGCACAAAGAGTGATGGAAACTTCTTGCTGGATAAACAAATGGCAGAAGAATTAAAAAGTGGCCCATGTTCCCCTCATATGAATCCTATGAAGCACTTTCTCAAGAGAAACAACAGATGGGAAAGCTTTTAAAGGCCAGAAAAACCCTCTAATGTAATACATCGCTTTTAAATTTATAGTGCCTCTATTTTCCTATGTCTCTTTTCTTTTTTTTTAATTTTTATTTATTTATTTGACAGAGATCACAAGTAGGCAGAGAGGCAGGCAGAGAGAGAGGGAGAAGCAGGCCCCCTGCCGAGCAGAAGGCCTGATGTGGGGCTCCATCCCAGGACCCTGGGATCATGACCTGAGCTGAAGGCAGAGACTTAACCCCTGAGCCACCCAGGTGCCCCTATGTCTCTTTTCTTAAGGCTCAAGAGGAAGTATTTTTAGGTTTACCTGATAACTAGATAGTTCCCATTTAATTGAACACTGTGAACTTTAGATATAAAAATAGAATGGCTTAATTATCCTTTCCCCTTTGTTGTGTTCAAACATATTCTGTCAGACCACTCTTCCCGATCCCTCAACAATGTATTAGGTAGATTCTGTGGCTTTGCAATCGCTTTAGGTTATTAGGAAGTGCACTCAGCCCAGACTGATTTAAAACTCCAGTCTCACATACAATTCAGATACCAACTCCTGCTTCTCTGCACCAGCCCCACAGCAGAGGATACGGGATGTGAGTGGGATATGTGGTATGTATCCTAGACCCTCACATTCCAACACCTTACAGGGGTGCGTGGTCTGGTTCTCTGGTTCTGGAAAACCTTATCTCTGTGTCTCCCCTCCCACCTCTAGGTCAAGCTCCTCTCTGTAGAGGCAGGGGAGAGAAGAGAGTAGGAAAGAAGGAAGAGTGCCAGTGACAGAAGGGTATCTATCTGGGTCAGACTAATTCCATTGGTTGCTGATGCCATCCATCCATATGCTGATTTTCTGCAAACATAGGAGTGGTTTTCATGAGATGGAAACTAAGTTTTACTCTGGCCCCTCCCTTGCTGAGGACTTTGAGAGGAAGAGCTGTACAACCCTGAGATTTCCACATGCCCATTCCTCTCTCTCAGAAGCCACATAGGCAACCACATGGCTCTTGCTGTAGCTCCATTTAAGAGTTTTTCACTTTGCTTGAAGGCACAAGTGACTGCCCAGATACTGTTTAACGCACCCATTCCTCTCCCTCAGAAGCCACATGGGCAACCACATGGCTCTTGCTCTAGCTCCATCTATGAGTTTTTCACTTTACTTGAAGGCACAAGTGACTGCCCAGATACTGTTTAACACCCTACAAGTATGGAACCTCGGCATTCTCTCTGAAAATCTCTCTCAGTTTTCACCCATATCCACTTATTAATGTCACTTAGGTTTTCCTTCAGAGAACAACTCCTCCTTCATTGTCATGGGGCCATTTGTGGGGTTGCATTGAATTTAGTAGGTTTTACTCTGCCTCTGCTCTGAAACTGAGATCTGATTGATCCAAGGCCATCAGCTGTGTCCCTATCCCCTTCCTCCTAAGCACACTACCAAATGATTCCAGCTTGCTCTTCTTGATCTGAATAATTCCGCCTTCAAATATCTGTTTCAGAACTTCTCCCAACTCTAGGGAATAAGGGTCAACCTCCAGCAAGAACCTAAGCTGCATTCTACTCCTCAGACATGCCTGCCTGTGGACTCCGCACCTTAACGATACCAGGAAGGAAGGGACATGCCAATCTGCCCTTATGGTAGATACTCCCAGCTCTACGTCTCTGTAGTTTGGAGCCCCCCTTGCTTGGTGTTGATGAAGAGAAATACCCCCACCCACTATGGTGAACAATAGTGCTGTAGATTCTCTCTCCTCTTCTTAGTTCAGAGACAGGTATGGATGAAAAAAAGATGAGGAGGAACGAGGGCACAAAGGGATGGGGTAAAGTGAGATGCTAATGGAGATGCTACTAGTCCATATGGCCTCTTCCCGTGAATCAGAGCAAGGCATTTCCCCTGTAGGAGGATGTAGCCTGTGTGCACACAGTTGGGTTAGCAGGGTGCAGGCTGGATTTCAGTCCTCATTACCCTCTTGGCTGTGCACATAAGAACGATGAACAACCTATACAAAACAATTATGGGCTGTGGTCCCGACACTTGCAGCGGTAATTAGGGATAGCAGGGCTGGCTTGGCTCCTGTTGAATAAACACTGAAGAAGGGAATCTGGCCTCAACTGGTATTTGCTCTGTGTCAGCTCTGTCCTAAAAATGAAAGGCCAAAGAAAATTACTACCCAACTTCCTTCTGAATAAGTATCATTAAATACTGTTGGACGTTGTGCTCAGTGACTTGTATGGCTGCTGGAAAAATTGTTGTAAAATCATATCCAAGGGCAATTTGAAAGAGAAGCTACTGCTTATAATGATTGAGAGGGCACTTAAGAAAACTGAACTATACTTTAAGGTTAAGTCACATTATCTTTATGTAAATACTCAAAACAGCAGGGACATATTTCAGTTAAAAGAACCAAACATGAAATGCATTAAGAAAATCATGAAAGGAAAAAGTAGCTAGCCTTAAGCCTAATGAGAATTGGGATGTAGCCAAAATTCTCTTAGTATTTTTTGTTTGTTTGTTTGTTCATTTAAAAGAGATTTTTTTTTCTTTTTCTTTTAAAAGAGCACAGATGGCAAGTTATTTGTAGCCCTTAATTCAGGACACTATTATTATTGATTGGTTCCTCCACTGTTTACTTTTTGTGTGTGTGTGTGTGGTTTTAAACAACATGTTTTTTTTTTAATTTAAGCTTTTTTTTTAATTTAAACATATAATGTAACCCCACCACCCTCTCCCAACCCCTCTCCCCCCCACCCCCCTCAGTTTGTTTTATGACATTAAGAGGGATCGGGAGGGACACTGTTTACTTTTTATTTATTTATCCTTCCCATGTGTCTCCATTGTAAACAGCATTCTTCTCCAGCCACAGGCCACTATTTTAACAGGTTCTAAATGTATCTGTGAATCTGTATATATTCTTATAATGCACATGCTTTTGGGAGGTATTTTTAAGTTTTTCATTTTAATTGTTTTTGAAATAGTCTATATAATTTTTTATTTTATATATAATTTTAGATTTCAATACATAGTATTATATATATCAGATTTTTATTCTTTGCACCATTTTTAAGATAATTCATTTTTATTATGTCGTGATTTTGTGTATGTGATTTTTTGCTTCTACTAGCAATACAATATACTGCATTGTGATGGTCCCATTTTTAAATAATGGGCTGCCTCCAGCTCTCAATATTCTGATCCATGTCTCCTTATGAACCTGCAAAAGACTTGGGTTGCTGTGTCACAGGGTTCTGCACACTTAATTTGACTAAGTACTACCATCACGCTCTCTAGAATAGCCACACTGTTCTGTGCTCTCACCCCAATGAATTATGGTCTCTCTCCTTTGCCAACAAATACCACCTTTACAACTGGCTTGCCTCAACTCTGTCAAGGAGACATGCAGAAGGCTGAATCTACTTAATGAATCTACTTACATGCATATTCTCTATGATCAGAGAGAAGAAATTGGGATGGAGAAGGTTACAGGCGTGTGGATGGATATAGAGGTCAAATTATAATTATTAATGAAGCTGTTGCAAATGGAATTGGCTAAACAGATGGTAAGTTGACAGCATGAAGATAACCCCATTGCCTTACTCCCTCTCTTTTTATATTCAAAGTAAGTTTATGACTTAACATTTAGAGAAGAAAATATCTCAAATGACTATGGGAAAAAAAAAAATTTTTATAATAACACAAGGAAAGAGACCCCTCTGGAAAATTTGTCTTATATTTCTTTTCAGGTTTAAAAAATATATGTGTATATATATATGCATGTATATGTACATGTATATATATACATATATATGCATTCTTATGTGTTTTTAAATTTTTTATTATTAGGGTAAGAAAACATAACATGACATCTACCCTCTTAACAATATCATACTATACATTTAAAATAGGTTTATTGTAAGCACAGTGTTATACAGCAGCTCTAGAACTTTCTTACCTCACATGACTATAAATTTTTTTACCCAGAGAACAGTAACTCCCTGTTTCCCACCATCCCAGTCTTTAGAAACTCCCATTCCACTTTGTGCCTCTCTTACTTTCACAACTCTTTTCTGATTATCATGGATATATATACACAGACTTCCTCATCTCAAAATCACTTTTGAATTTATAACTTGAAACTATGGTGATGATTATAAATCCCTGCAAATACAAATTATAGCAAATTTAGGAACAAAATAATAAAGAGGACTTATGCCACTCTTATCACAGGCTGATATATCCCTTGATCCAAGAGTAGAAACAAAGTGAATTCTTACCGTACAATCTACTAAAGTATCACAATGTAGCAAATACGGAAGCAGCTACCTTATTTGCCACTGGAAGAACAAGAGAAAGGAGATGGAAATATTTCAGTGAAGCTTGGAAGAAAGGTCTCCTAGAGATAAAAATCAGGACATTAAGGAGGGATTGATGCTTGGCCAACGGTGTCTCCCGTCTTGCAGGAGGATTCGTGTGGGACTCATGCAGGCTTTGGGGGCAATCCTGCTTGGCTGGAGCTGGACTCTCTGAGCAGTCACATTAAGGATGGTTCTGGTTTTGTATAAAGAACTGAAACTGGGGGTGCCTAGGTGGCTCAGTGGGTTAAAGCCTCTGCCTTCAGCTCAGGTCATGATCCCAGCATCCTGGGATCGAGCCCCGCATCGGGCTCTCTGCTCCTCAGAGAGCCTGCTTCCTCCTCTCTCTCTCTCTCTCTGCCTGCCTCCCTGCCTACTTGTGATCTCTCTCTCTCTCTGTCAAATAAATAAATAAAATCTTTAAAAAAAAAAAAAAGAACTGAAACTGGATTCCATTGCTGCTTCTTAAACAAACACCTGCTCTGGGGCAAGGAATCATTGGGAAGAGGATACTGATAGAAACAGGGAGCAGACAGGAAGCAAACTTGGAAGAGAAAGTCCCTTCTCTCTCCAGCCTTCCAGTCTCCCTCTAGTGTCTTTATGAGCAAAGCCTCAGGGGAAGTCAGCAGGCATATCAGAAATGTTTTTCTGCAGATTCCCACCGTAAGAGCAGAGTACAGAGCGGTGGGTTTTTAGGCTGAGAAGAACTAGTTCTGTAACTGCCGTAGCAAGCATGTAAAAGAACATGATTGACTGAGACAGTGAAAAAGCAGACAGTACAATAGAATCAGAGGGGATCCAGATATTGCAATTGTCAAACAATTGTTTTCAAATAATTGTGATTAATAATATGCTCAAGAAGTGAAATGACAAGATGGAGAGAATTCTGGCCAAGAACTGGCAACTATAAAACCAAATCAAATGAAAGCTAAAAAGCATAATAACTGAAATTAAGAACTCAGTGAAAGTTCAACTTATGATTAGCAAATAGAAGAGTATAAAAGACCTTCACTTCCACCAAACTGTCAAGAAATAACAGAAAAGAAAATCACATTTTTCTTTAAAGCCATTGAGACTTGAGGGTAAATATCTAGAAAATTGAACTCTAGAGTGACAAGCCCTTCCTAGTGTTACCTAAGTGGTAGGTTCCTTCCCCACTCAGTACCATTCACCAAATAGCCAAAAACAAAACAGTATCTGATGGCAAGCAGGTAATTTATTCAATGGCCAGAGAGTGGAGAAGGGGAACTCATGCTGTAAAGTCACAGGCTCTCTCTCCAGTAGGTCTCATGGTCAGGGTGTTATGGGGTTAGGGTAATTAAGGGGCTGGTAAGCAAGCTGATGTCAGGGTTTTCCAGGGAATGGGGAAGAGGTGTCTTTGAATTAGAGTGCCACCTCTTTTCTTCTCTTAAAGGGGCACAGTCGGATCTGTCATGGGCTATTAGGTGTTTTGGTGGTGGTGGTGGTGGTGTTTTTTCATTATGGAAATTAGATAGTAACGACCTTGAGCTCATCTGGAGAGTGAGCACAGCATCTGAAATGGATCAAATGGGTCAAAAACTGGGTCAGAAGGGCTTATTTGGAACTAGTGGCTTCTGCCATCTGGCCTTATTTTCTGGTAGTGAGCAGCACCCCTAAGCAGGGCTGGAAGACTAGCTTATTGCAGCTTATTTGGAGCTTGTTGGTGAGTCCCTGGTGACACTAGGTAAGTAACACAAAAGACATCCATGCTTAGAGGCAGCTGTTAATGTTGAGGGAACTTTTTTTTTTTTAAGAATTTATTTATTTAGCATAATTTATGGGAGGGGCAGACAGTGAGGAGAGAATCTCCAGAAGCCCCAGTGTGGGGCTCCATCACACACTCTGAGATCATGACCTGAGTCAAAATTAAAAGTTGAATGCTTAACCAACTAAGCCACCCTGGCACTCTACCAACTGAACTTTTAATGAACATGTATGTGTATTAGCCTGTAGAATTTGAATCAATACAAAAATGCTTCTGTCAAGTAATACATTTTTTATCATATAAAAAATAATTTTAATCCATATCTCCCACATTATCCATAATATTTACCTTTATCCATTTACATTGTCTATAAATAACTAAATTTTTTAAAGATTGTATTTATTCTTTTTTTAAATTTTATTTATTTTTATTTATTTTTAATTTTTTTTATAAACATATAATGTATTTTTAGCCCCAGGGGTACAGGTCAAGTAATACTCTTATAAGAAAAGTTTTCAGGGGTAAGTAGATGGAGAGGCAAGGCTTAAAAGTAGAAGTAGATCTTTTAATTTTCCAGTCCAGAGTTTCACATTCTCATAATCTCAAAATCTTGTTGTCATGTGGATTTGTACTTGCATAACCTTAGAATCTCATGGTTCTGCAGTCCCACATTCTACAATATTGCAATATTAAAGTTTCCAGGAATCATAGTCTTACAGTCTCACAGTCTCCAAACTCTGCAACTCACGTTCTAAAAATCCAATGTCCTTAAGACCCTAAGGTCCAAACATCTAAAAAAATCGAGCAGTTTTGAAGTCTATCAAACTTGAAATCTCACAGTCTTAAGATCTAGAAAACTTAGAGTCTTTTGTCCCAAGGCCCTTCTAGAAGTCTGAAACACATTTAAAGCACTTAATCCAGGGATAAAATTGAGGGGAGACAAACCATGAGAGAGAGATCACAGGTGATGCCAACACTGTGATCAATCTGGGTCTTGTACTTCTCATAGACAATGGGGATACTGAAAATGAGCAGTTCTGAGAGAATCAGAAGGGTGATTCCATTGAAAATGGCACCAACATAGGTCATCAGCCACATGAAGACAGCCAGCTTCAAGGAGTCAACCAAATCTTTCACCAGAAAGAGACGAATAATGAGTTTCAGGGCTCTGTTGATGTGCACCATGGCAGCATTCACGTAATTATGGAAAGCTTCTGAGGACAGAGTAATGTCTACATCCACGTAGGCTTTGAACGGATGGCCCTCTTCTGATTTCTGTACAGCTTGGATGACAGACTTGTAGACCTTGAAGCTGATGGTGACAGAGAGAAGAGCCAGGATGAGGTAAGAAATCACACTGATGACACTGAAAGCTGCCAGGGAGAGCAGCATGATCAATGTGGTGCCAAAGACAAAACCCGTCTTCTTCACATCTCGCCAGAAGATGTGGACTCTGAGAAACAAACTGAGGGTTTTGGAGGGGTGGGGGGACTGGTGGTGGGTATTATGGAGGGCACGTATTGCATGGAGCACTGGGTGTGGTGCATAAACAATGAATTTTGGGGAGCCTGGGTGGCTCAGTGGGTTAAGCCTCTGCCTTCGGCTCAGGTCATGATCTCAGGGTCCTGGGATCAAGCCCCGCATCGGGTTCTCTGCTCCAAGGGGAGTCTGCTTCCCCCCTCTCTCTGCCTGCCTCTCTTCCTGCTTGTGATCTCTCTCTCTGTGTCAAATAAACAATAAAATAAAATCTTTTAAAAAAACAATGAATTTTGGAACACTGAAAAGAAATAGTATAAAATAAAATAAAATGGAGAAAAATATAATAAATTTTTAAAAATTGGTCCAGTAAAAAATGTAGCCAAACCTCATTCAAATTCCATGATTTATAAGACTAACATTATCAGTCTAAGACAGTACAAGAAGTTGAGAGTTGGACTAATAAGTAAAGATATTTTTAGACTCACAATGCTCAACTTCTAAGACCTTGCAAAGGCTACTGAATATTGAATGTAAAAGTTAAAGCAATAAAAGTCTATTATGGAGCTGATAACATATGGAATTTAAATATATGAAAAGAAGAGCATAAGGTATAGGAGCACTGTTGCAGTATTGTAATATCCTTTTCATACTATCTAAAGATGGGCTGAGAAAAGAAATATATATATAAAATCCAGAGGAACCACTAAAAATTAATGCAAACTGTATAGTCAGGATGTTAATACATGAGATAAAGTAGAATTCAAAAGCACACACAGACAAAAATTAACAAGGAATATACACAGAACATAAATAGGACAAATAGAAAATGAATAACAAAATGGTAAACTTGAACACAATCATATCAATAATTATGTTAAGTGCAAAGAGACTAAATATTTATGTGAAAGGCGACTGGAAGAAAAGACCAACTGTAAAGGCAAAGATTCTTAGGCTGCATAAAAAAGCAAATATACATAAAATATGACAGAAGTTGAAAGTGAATAAAAGAAAGATATAAACCATGGAAGTACTAAGCATAAGAATTTGGATATAATTCAAGACCAGAGATAAGATGGGACATTTCAGAAAGACAGAAGTGTCAAGTGATCAAAAAGGCATAACCAGTAGAAGAGTGTATACATGTAATAGAGCTTTAAATACGAAAGGTAAAAGTTGCCAAAACAACAGAAGAAATAAGCAAATCTATATTGTAGAGAGCTGTAATATTTTTTTCTTTGTAATTGATAGAATAATAACTCAGTGAGAATACTGAAGTTTTGAACAACCCCATCAACTAAAATGAGCTAATTGGCATTCATTGATTACTGCACCTAGCTCTTGAAAAATAAACACTCTTTTTGCATGGACATGAAATATTCACCTATTAAGACCAATGAAGAGCCATAAAATGAGTCTTAAAATTTTTCAGTTGATTGAACTACAATACTGAACATTAACTACAGTGAAATTAAATTAAAACCCAAGAACAAAAAGATCTCCTGAATATCCCTAAAACTGGAACAAAACAACACACTCATACATGGTCCATGAACAAAAGGAGAAAAAAGAATTAGGAAGTGTTTTGGACTGCATGATGACAATACAATATATAAAAATTTGTGAGATGCATTTGTAATAGTTCTTAGAGGAAAATTAGAATTGTGATGATTATATCAGAAAATAGGAAAGAGCTACATTCAGTGATCTAAACTTCCACCTTAAGTTGGGGGAATAAAGAAAAACAATTTAAACCTAAAGTGAATTAATGAAAGGAAATACATTTTAGAGCAGAAATCAGTGATATGAGAGACGAGCATCATGTAAAATTAAAAAGTCCAGTTGTTTTGTTTGTTTCTTTGTTTTGTAAGAGGAATAAAATTGCTATCCTGTAACTAACCTGGTCAACAAAAAATAGAAAACATAAATTAGTCAAAATCAGGAATAGAACATACATCACTACACATTTTACAGCCATTTAAAGAAAAATAAAGTAACATTAAGAACAACATTATGCCAACAAGTTTGACAACTCAGATGAAATGAGAAAATGTCTTTCTTAAAGGCAACTTTATTGACATATGACTGATATATTAAAAAACTGTGCATCTTAGATATATATGATTTGATGAATTTGGACATAGCCAAACACAAGTAAAATTACCAAGGTAATCAAGGTAATAGATATACCCATCATTGAAAGTTCTCTCATGCTTCCTTGGGTTGTTTGTTTGCTTTTTTTGTTGTTGTTTTGTTTTTTATAAGAATACAACATAAGATTTTCTCTTTAAAAATGTTTTAGGTACACAAAACAGTAATTTTAACAATACTTGTTGTACAAGAGATCTCTAGAATTACTCACCTTGCATAACTGAAACTTTATATCCAAACATGTATGTATTTTTGGCATATTTTGCTTAGATTGCTAGGCATTTTTATAAGGTTTTATGCCTCCTAATATATTAACAGAAATACTGAAACAGTAAACAAGTTTATTCATTTTTGTCTACAATCTCTCATTTATTCCTACTGCCAAGTACAAGTTTTGGCTCAAGAAAGCCTTCAATAAAGATTTGATCTGGGTACTAAGTATTGAAATAGAAAGACATTTACCTTTGTAGACTGGTCATAAGGGACACAGGAAAGAAATTTGACATTTTTGAGGGCCCAAAGAACACTCGGCATTGGGCAAGGTCGCTATGTCTATCATGTGTTTTGGAGTTTTATAAGGATGGAAAGGCAACATATTACTGACATCTGAAGTCAAATGGGGGATATAAACAGTTATCAGTGCACTTACATTGTGAAATGCTTTCTAGTTACACCATGTACTCCTTTTTTCTTTAATGATAGAAGGGTAACAGCAGGGTAAAAAGGGCATGAACATAACCCATTGAGGTTTCCCTTCATCTGAGTAACCAATCCCCATATAGACTGATGATGTAATCTCTCTGTACCTCTACTTCCTCCTCTATAAAAGCATTATATTATAGAATGACAGGGAAAATTGAGATAACATATATAAAATCCTTTTCACAGTGCTTGGCATCTAAAATATGCTCCAAATGTGCTCTAGCTAGGTATTAGTACTAGATCAGTATCACTATATCAGGTAAGGCAACAGAGGACATGAGTAGTGTGATCTTGAGCAAAGCATGTGACCCTTGCATGACATTGGTTTCCAGACAGGAGAAGAGAATATCTTGGCTTTGACTTCTTAAAGCCCCATTCAGTGTTAGAGCTATGCAGTGCTAAAGCCTATATAATGCATGTTTTTACACCAAGGTGTATACTTATATATATCACTGGTCTTTATCTAAAATGACACAGTGCATATTTCTCTTTTCCATTTTCATGTATTTGATTGTCTTCAGTGTACCTTGTTACTGGATCAACATGGTAAAATTTTAGTTAAAAAAGATGCAGACTAGAAGAGACATGGTTGATGATCTATCTATCTATCTATCCATCATCAATTTATCTACATATAATCATCTGTCTATAAAATGTATTATTAATTAAGAATATTTGCTTTGTCATGTAGTTTGCAAACTCAATCTCATTAAAATTGTCCACAATACTTTCCAATGTACATTCCTACAAAATTTCACTTTTAAATCCAATAATTTCTATAGGCTCCCAGTAGCTTTGTGCAATTGGAACTTGTAGTTTTGCAGAGAAGATGGGAAAATGAGAGGATCCCAGGCTCACCTTGTCCCATAGATACACCTAGATAACACCCTCATCAGTGTAAATAACCTAAAAGATCACCTAAAGACTGGCAGAACAGACTCTACAGCTATACATAGAGAAGAGGCCACATTAAAAAGGGTAAGAATGGTAGAGATGTGGCCGGGCACCAAACTGATCTGTGAGACTGTCTAGGGGAGGGAGGGATGCCAGGGGCATGAAGAAGAGAGAGGAGCAGACCCCATACCAGGCACACCAGTCACTCCAGGCATGGAAGACCCATATGGGGAAGATAAAACCCCATAATGCTGGGCTTTGAAAAACAGAGGGGCCTAATTTTGTGAGTTCTTGCAATCAGTGGGGCTTACCACCTGAAACTTTAAAAATCAGCAAGCTCAGCTCTGGGAGGGCCAGGAGGGTGAGAAAACTGAGTCCCTGTCCTTAAAGGGACAAACAAATCCTACTGAGATACAGCCTAGAAGCAGCCCTTTGAAAACACCTGGGGTATGCAAGATTTATTTACTAATCTCAGAGTGTGTGCTGGAGGGACAGATATCTTTGGCAGACTTTTCCAAGAACAAAGGAGCTGGCAGGCACCATTTCCCTCCCTTAGTACAAACACTCTCTACCAAGCTTGCTAACAGCACACCCCCACCCCTGCACATTTCTCCAAATCCACCCTCTCCATCCAGGCCTGTGCATAAGTTTTCCCAGGCAGCTACAGATCTCCTCTTGCAGCTCACTGGTCTGGACCTTGCTGGCAATGCATGTCCCGACCTTGCATTCTCCTGTGAATCTGCCACCTCTAACATGCCATCGGTTGGAGTTCATCAAAAGTGATGCCACAAGCTTGGCAGTGTGTAAGTAACACTGAAAGGCCAGAACCACTTCAAAGTGACTGCTACCCCAGGAAGAGGGCAAGATAACCACACACATGCATGCATGCGTACACACACACACACACACACACACACACACCCCTAACTGCAACCACAGCAGCCAACCTGGGGCAGACACCTGGTCTGAAAGTTTTGCAGGGGACAACACAGGGAGAGTACCCTCCAGTTTGGAGCTACTACAGCTCTGGTAAACACTGGGCTGACTCACCTCAAGCAAAAGGTGGCCCCAGACTGGTCCACTAACAGCACAGGGACCAAACCCCGCCCACTAAACTGGTCTTACAAGAAATGTTAAAAGGGACTCTTAGAGTAGAAAGGAAAGACCATAAGGAGGAGTAAGAAACACAGGAAGCCCACAAAAGCAAGAAAACTAAATATACCTATAAAAATCAGACAAGGGATTCATAAAATGAAAGGATGTAAATATGATACCATATAACACGGAGGACATTGAGAGATGGGGAGGAGAAGTGAGTTGGGGGAAATCAGAGGGGGAGACAAACCATGAGAGGCCGTGGACTCTGAGAAACAAACTGAGGGTTTTGGAGGGGAGGGAGGTGGGGGGTTGGGTAAGACTGGTGGTGGGTATTAAGGAGGCACATATTGCAGGGAGCACTGAGTATGGTGTATGAACAATGAATTATGGATCACTGAAAAAAAATTAAATTAAATTTTTAAAAAATATGATATTATATACCTAAAATGTGATGGGGAGAGGCATAAAAATTGAATGCTTTTAGAATGAGTTCAAACTTAAGTGGCCATCAACTTAATACAGACTGCTGTATGCATAAGCTGTTATTTATAGACTTAATGATCACCTCAGATCAAAACCCAGTAATAGGTATACAAAAAATAGAGAAAGGAATCCAAGTATATCACTAAAGAAGACCAGCAAACTATGAGAGAAGGGAGCAAGAGAAGAACTATGAAAATAACCATAAGACAAGTAACAAGGGTCAATAAATACATACCTGTCAATAATTACATTGATATAAATGGACTAAAATCTCTAATCAAAAGACATAGGGTAACAAAATAGATTAAAAAGCAATACACATCTATATGCTGCATACAAGAGACTCATTTCAGACATAAAGACATATGCAATAGATTGAAAGTGAAGGGATGGAAAAGCATTTATCATGCATATGGAAGTGAAAAGAAAGTGGGGGTAGTAATACTTGTTTTGGACAAAATAGATGTTAAAAAGAGTATAATAAGAGACATAGAAGGACACCATATAATCATAAAGGGAACAATCCAAAAAGAAGATATAATAATTGGAAGCATCCAATTATACAAAGCTGTTAATAACAAACCTAAAGAAAGTAATCACTAGTAATACTAATAGTAGAGGACTTTAAACCCCACTTACATCCATCATCCAAACAGAAAATCAACAAGGAAACAGTGGCTTTGAATTATAGTTTGGACCAGATGGATCTAAAAGATATATTCCGAATATTCCACCCTAAAATAATGGAATACACATTCTTTTCAAGTACATATGAAACATTCTCCAGAATAGATTATATATTAGGTCACAAAAGAAGTCCCAACAAATTCAAAAAGATTAAAGTTATACCACACATCATTCTAATCACAACATTATGAAATTAGAAATCAAGCACAAGAAAAAGTCTGGAAAGAACACAGAAACATGAAGGTTAAATCACATGTTAGTGAAGAATGAGTGAGTCAAACAAGAAACCAAAAAGGAAATACACGGAGGCAAATGAAAATGAAAAAACACTGATGCAAAATCTTTAAGATGCAACAAAATCTGTTCTCACAGGAGTTTATAGCAATACCAACCTAACTCAAAAAGCAAAAAAAAAAGAGGCAAAAAAAAAAAAAGAAAGAAAGAAAATCTTGAATAAATAACCTAACTTCATACCTAAAGGTGCTAGACAAAGAACAAACCAAAACAAGTGGAAGGAAGGAAATAATAAAGATAAGAGCGGAAATAAATAAAGTAAAAACAAAACAAAAAAAAAAAGAATAGATCAATAATACCATATTTTTTAAAGAAGATTTTATTTATTTATTTTGACAGACAGAGATCACAAGTAAGCAGAGAGGCAGGCAGAGAGAGAGGGGGAAGCAGGCTCCCTGCCAAGCAGAGAGCCTGATGTGGGGCTTGATCCTAGGACCCTGAAACCATGACCAGAGCCAAAGGCAGAGGCTTAACCCACTGAGCCACTCAGGTGCCCCTACCAGATGGTTTTTTGAAAAGGTCTTAAAATTGATAAACTTCTAGCCAGACTTGTCAAAGAGAGAGAGAGAAAGAGAGGACTCAAACAAAATCAGAAATGAAATAGGAGAAATAAAAATGAACACTACAGAAATATACATGATTGTAAGAGACTATAAAAAATTATGTGCCAACAAATTGGACAAGTTAGGAGAAATGAATAAATTCCTAGAAACATATAACCTTCCAAAACTGAATCAGGAAGAAAAAGATTTGAACAGATTACCAGCAATGAAATCAAATTAGTAATCAAAAATATCCCAACAAACAAAAGTCTAGGACCAGATAGCTTCATAAGTGAAATCTACCAAACATTTAAAGAAGATTTAATACCTATTCTTCTCAAACTATTCCAAAAAATAGAAGAGGAAGAGAAACTTCCAAATCCATTTTATGAGGCCCAAGTTAACCTGATACCAAAACTGGATAAAGACACCACAACAAAATTCAACAATATGTTAAAAAAATTACTTGCCATGATCAAGGAGGGTATATTCCTGGTATGCAAGGGTGGTTCAATAGTCACCAAAAAATCAGTATGATATGTCACATCAATAAGAGAAAGGATAAAAACTGTATGATCATTTCAATGTATGCTAAAAATTGTATGGAACTACAGAAGACCCTGGATAGCCAAAGCATCTTGAATAAGAACAAAACTTGGAGCATCATAATCCCAGATTTCAAGATACACTACAAAGTGATAGTAATCAAAACAGTATGGTGCTGGCGCAAAAACAAACCCACAGATCAATGAAACAGAATAGAGAACCCAGAAATGAACCTATTATTAATTTTCAACAAAGTAAATAGAATATTTAATTGGAAAAAAAGACAATATCTTCAACAAATGGCTTTGGGAAAACTAGACAGCTACATGGAAAAGAGTGGAAATGGACCACTTTTCCATACCACACACAAAAATAAATTCAAAATGGATTAAAGACCAAAATGTGGGACCTGAAACCATCAAAATCCTAAAAGAGAACACAGGCAGTAATTTATCTGACATCAGATATAGCAACATTTAAACAAATATTTTATTTATTTATTTGACAGAGAGAGACACAGCAAGAGATGGAACACAAACAAGGAGAATGGGAGAGGGAAATGCGGGATTCCCACTGAGCAGGGAGCCCGATGCAGGGCTTGATCCCAGCACCGTGAGATCATGGCCTGAGCCAAAATATACATGAGCTTAACGACTGAGCCACCCAGATACCCTATAACAACATTTTTCTAGATGCATCTCCTGAGTCAAAAGAAACTAAAGTAAAACTATTGAGACTACATCAAAATAAAAAGCTTCTGCACAGTGAAGGAGACAATCAACAAAACTAAAAGGCAATCTATAAAATGGGGGAAGATATTTGTAAATGATATATCCAATAATGGGTTAGTATCCAAAATAGTTAAAGAATTAACAAAACTCAAAACCCAAAAAGTGAATAATCCAATAAAAAATGGGCAGAACGCATGAACACACATTTCTCCAAAGAAGACATGCAGATGGCCAAGAGAAACATGGAATGATGCTCAACATCACTCAACATTAGGGAAATGCAAATCAAAATTACCATGAGATATCACCTCACACCTGTCAGAATGGCTAAAATCAAAAACACAAGAAACAACATACATTGGCAAGGATGTAGAGAAAAAGTAACCCTCACACACTGTTAGTGAGAATGCAACTGGAGCAGTCACTGTGGAAAACACTGAAGTTTCCTCAGAAAATAGAGTTATCATATGACCCAGTAATTCCACCACTTGGTATCATTCAAAAAGATATACACACCTCTATATTTATTTATTGCAATATTATCGACAATAGCCACATTATGGAAGCAGCCAAAGTGTCCATCAATAAAAGAACGGAAAGGGGCACCTGGGTGGCTCAGTGGGTTAAGCATTATACTTTTGGTTTTGACCCAAGTCATGAGATCAAGCCCCACATCCAGTTCCACGCTCAGCATGGAGTCTGCTGGAGATTCTTTCTCTCCCTCTCCCTCTACCCCTCCCCCAGCTCACATGCTCTCTAAATACGTACAGATATACATACATACACACATACAAATCTTAAAAAATAATAAATGAATGGATAAAGAAGATGTGGTGTGTGTGTGTGTGTGTGTGTATACTATTCACCCATTAAAAGAACAAAATAAAACCCTGCCATTTGCAACAAGATGGGTGGATCTAGAAGGTATAATGCTAAGTAAGTCAGAGAAAGATAAATACCATATGAGTTCTCATATGTGGAATTTATGAAACAAAAAAAATGAAAAATAATAAACAAAAAAACAAAACAAAAATCCATACTCTTAAATATAGAGAACTGTTGCTTATCAGAGGATCTGTGGGTGGGATGATGGGTGAAATAGGTAAAGAGGACTAAGAGAACATTTATCATGATGAGCACTGAGTAATGCACAGAATTGTGGAATCAATATATTGTATGCCTGAAACGAATATAACACTGTATGTTCATTTTACTGGAATTAAAATTATATATCTATATCTATTTATCTATATATAATTAATTATACTGTAATAAAATTATATGTATGTGTATAGCATTAATCATATTTTTATTAATATATAATGTATTATTTGTTTCAGGGGTACAGGTCTGTGATTCATCTTACACAATTCACAGCACTCACCATAGCACATTAATAATATTTTAATGAGATACCCAGATCCAAAAATATTCACATATACCATTTGTTGGAATTCCACTTCTAAAGGTTATTTAGGAATGTTTATCAGAATGCAAGTGCTATTCTCTGATTGACTTATTTCACTCAGTATAATACCCACTATCATATGATCTCCCTGATATGAGGAAGTTGAGAAGCAAAGTTTGAGGGGGTTAGGGGATAGGGAAGGAAAAAATGAAACATGATGGGATCAGGAGGGAGACAAACCATAAGAGACTCTTAATTTCACAAAACAAACTGAAGGTTGCTGGGGGGAGGTGGGTAGGGAGAGGGTGGTGGGGTTATGGACATTGAGGAGGGTATGTGCTATGATGAGTGCTGAGAAGTGTGTAAACCTGATGATTCACAGACCTGTACCCCTGGAAAAATAATACATTATATGTTAATTTAAAAAATACAAGTGCTACTAAACAAATGGTATTAAGTCTACTCTAATAAAAATAAGTGATTGTAAAACTTCAGCATTTACTCTGAGTTATAAATTACTTGGGATGTATATTGCAGATAAAAATGAAAGTTCAGGATTTAAAACACCAACAGTAAGAATGAAATACATTTCCTGTATTCACATCTTGGATTCAATACTTGCTAATTATATGACCCTGTACATGTAATATAACCTCTTTATTACTCCATTTTTATATGTAAAATGGGAATTTTTGAAAGTGGTCAATACAAACCAAAAGCTCATCATGGTTTCCATGGCAAGTTCTGATTAAATATAACATTTTTCTTAATGAAATATCAATCTCTATAGATTGAATAACTTGTGTGGGTTGTTAGTTACAACTGGGAAGTGAAGTATGAAAGAAGACACTGGGAACAGAATTTGGGAGTCCCAAAGGGCTCATGTTTGCATTAACAAAGAGTTTACCATGATCTCTAGGCAGTCAATAAGTTTTCTAGCCCCAATTTCCAAAGTTTTGTTTTAGAGACTCATCCCTAACCATTTCTCATTTTCTATGCTCCCAAAGATAGCTAAACTTGATTTCACACTCTCACTGCACTTTGTTCAAATCCCAACTGCTGGACATGTTCCACTGATTTTCTTACAGATTACTTTCCCAGGCAAAATAAGTGCCTCAGATATAACTACCTAGGGCTTTTCTATCAGTTCCATTAAAAACATGGATTGTGTTTTTCACTGTTATATTCCCAGTGTTTAACACAGTGCCTGGAACATAATATTTATGGATTAATGCATTTATAATTTCAGTGTCTAATAAATGTTTGCTCGCAGCAAACTAATAAACTAATAAATGTTTGTTCCCAGCAAATGTGTGAGTGACAGAGGAAAGGGATGAAGAGAAATGAATGGCTGAATTGAGTCAAAGCTTATACGTGGAGAGAAAAATTCCTCACCCAAATCCATACAAAAAAAGTTAAAAATGTCCCAGATGTTACAAAAAGTAGGGTTCAAAATAGTATATAATCCATGGGATGGCTTAAATAATATCAATCAAGCCTCTTGTTTCATTTAGGTTCTTATTTTATGATATAGACTTCTATACATTGTTTTAAAATCATTAACTCATTTCTGAGCTACATGGAAATAGAGGATTCACCTTTTCTTTTAGATTGGTACATGTTAAATCAAGTAGTTTCAGAATGGCATTATATACAACTTTAGAAATAAGAACTCCCTAAAAGCAACTAATAAGCATAATGTTGTCCATGTTTGATTTATCTTGAACATTACATACATCTCATTAGGGTCAGGACCAAATATTCTTAACATTATAGATGATTGATGTACTTAGGTTGAACAAACACTACAGGAAAAAGTGAACGCCACAGATGTTTTGACTGTGAAAGCAGAAAAACGTACCATTTATATTTTGAAAATAATTCTGAGATTTTAAGAAAAATGCATGTATCATCCCATTAAGATATATAGGGCAATAGGACTGGCTGATCAGGAAAATCCAAGTGTAACCATAAGTGAGATTTCTACTAACGTGATCTGATAGATCCTGAAAGTTGAATCCCAGATAATACCCAAGGCAAGGAAGCCCAGATATTTAGAAGTTTCCAGTATCCAGGTCACAGAGTTGAAAAAGCTCAGAAATGGGGTGCCTGGATGGCTTAGTCAGTTAAGTGTCTGCCTTTGGCTCAGGTCATGATCTCAGGGTCTTGTGATCAAGCCCAGCCTGGGGCTCCCTACTCAGTTGGAAGTCTGTTTCTCCCTCTGCCCCTACCCCTCTTGTGTTCTCTCTCTCAAATAAATAAAGACAATCTTTAAAATAATATAAAAAAGAAAGCTCATTAATATACATTGTAAAATTTGGTTCACAAACCAAGATACTACTTTCTACTTTTGTCCACACTGTCTGATGAGTGAAAGTAGCTTGGGTCAACTAGTATTCATCCAGCGATCTGACCGTTAATCCATTTTTTGAATAAGTATTTGCCGAATATTTACAGAGATAAGGGTTAAGAACTAGACGTAGATGATAGACACTCAAGGGTTGGTATTTACCTATCTATACATATCTGCCTTCAGGAACTTAAAGGTATAAGAGAAATAAATCAATTAAATTATTAGTAATAGCAAAATGTGTTAAGTGCTCTAACAGGTGCATCATCTGGAAGAGTAGGAACATGTCATTTATTCTAGAGAGAATCAAAAAGGGGTCGTAGGAGAAAATGATGTCTGAGCTGAGATCTAAAAGATAAGTAGCTTGTGAGAAATTGTTTCAGATAGAGGGATTGCAGGTAATGGCATCAAGATGGGCATCAGCCTGAAGATAAAGCCTTTCTCTCATTTGTAAGAGAAGGAGAAGCTGTGGTCACCTCAAGACCTTCAACAAATGGAAAAATGGATACAGCAGGTTGGAGACTATTTCACCTTCTTATTACTTATGATTACCAAAAAGTCAGAGAAGTTCACTGTCAGCATGAACATTGACAGCAGCACTCTGTCAAGGAAGGTAAGTGAAAATCTGTGAAATGATTGAATACCACTTGTCAAATGAGAAGTCAAAAAAAAAAAAAACAAACAAATTTTGGGCAGGTACATAGGTTCTTTTATGCAGGGGAAGTTTATCAGACAAAAAAGTCAAGGTATGTAAAACTCAAACTCAGGGATAGGTGGCAATTTTTTTAGATTCTCTATATATTTGAGCTTTCTGATTCTTCTGTTTCTGAGCCAATGAAAACCATGTAGATAGCACTAGGAGAGCTAGGCATAAATGTACTGGCCACCAACCACTCCCTGGTGCCCTGAGTATGTCTCCAACACATGGATCAGGAAAAATTGTCTTCTTTGGGGATATCTTCCAGTCCTACTAATCTCAGATGATAACAACAAAACTCTATGAAATTTTTATTCTCAGAGGCTTACAGCTATTTCTGGCCCTCTTAGATAAAATAATTCAATGACCCAAGATTTCTACTTGCCTCGGGGCTCTTCCATTATCTCTGAAGACTTCCCTTGTAAGCACAAGAATTATGGTATTATGTCAGGAATTATTTTCCCAAATTGGTTCAGAATAAGGCTATGCAACTGCCCTGGGCTCTATGTTTTGCTAGTATTGATGATGTTCCAGGAAAGCTTTTCTCTAGAATAGACTTTAAGCCACCTTTATACTCCTTGTATTTATTGTCCAATTTGGG
The DNA here is from genome assembly GCA_003697995.1 of Taxidea taxus jeffersonii. Taxonomy (NCBI): domain Eukaryota; kingdom Metazoa; phylum Chordata; class Mammalia; order Carnivora; family Mustelidae; genus Taxidea; species Taxidea taxus. Next base: position 43,261 of record RCUC01128006.1, read on the forward strand.
GCTTCAATATTTCCAGACTAAAAGATATTCTCACCCAGAGGGATCAACTGAAGAGAAGATAGTGTCATAAAATTCTTTATAAATGTGTAGCTGATTCTGCAATGCATACTTGGTCTTATCATTTTTGAAAAAAATCTTTCATCTTAACCTAGATGTATTGAAAAATAACTATTTTTAAAAAAATAGGTAGCAGAAGAGTAGCATTGTTTTACATTTTTGCCAATTTCTTTTGTGCCCTGCTTAATAGAAGACAGCTGGATTCTTATAATATCTGTTTCTGCATTCAATCTATTGTGATTTATGTTATTTTGGCTGAAGTATATGAAGAAATTACAGACAGCTTCACACAGATAAGTAACTGAGGATGAGAAGATGTTATAGATCCTCCAAAAGATTTCAGAAACCCCAGGATCCTCAGAGCACACTTGAGAGATGCTAATCTAACTGGCAGTGGGCAGCAAGTCTTTACTAAGTTCAGAGATGAATTAAATAAACTCTTACTGGGGAGGAAAATGAGTCAGAGAGAGAGACTTAATTGTAAAATTCGGTTAATGTAAAAGCACTTCCTCTTTATGGTGCTGTTTATTATCTGGGAGGAAAATGATGCCTGCATTTTGCCCCTTTATCTAATCATTCAGTAGTTTTTCTATTAAAGGTGCCAGTGAACACACATCATTTATTGGACAGCAATACTTTTTAGGGCACAGTTTCCATGGTATCCTTTATAACACACTTTACTTAGAGTAGGACAAGTCTGCTCTTTGATTATTTAGAGTTAGATTCATTTGGTCATATTTTAAAATATATGTGAGACATTTTATCTGTTCCAACAGGTTGGTAAATTTGTGTGTGTGAAACTTTAATTTTTTAAAATTTATTTTTGCATTTTTTCATTAAGATATAATTAACAGAACATTTTGTAAGTTTAGGGTGTACAACATGTTGATTTGCTACATTTATATATTCCAATATGATTACCACCATGGTGTCAAGCTAACACATCTATAATGTCATGTACTTACCATTGCTTTTTTGTGGTGAGAAGAATTAACATCTAGTCTTTTAATAACTTTGAAGTTTATAATACAGTATTATTGACTTTAATCATTTTGCTGTGTATTATAGCTGCAAAAGTTATTTATCTACTAGTTGTAAATTTATATTCTTAAACATCTCCCAAATTCTTCCATTTCCCAGCCTTTGGTAACCACCATTCTACTCTCTGCTTCAAGAAGTTCAGCTTTTCTAATTCTACATAAGTGATATTACACACTATGTATTTCTCTGCTTGCCTTATACCACCTAGCATAATGCCCTCAAGTTCCATTCATGTTGTCACAAATGGCAAAATTTCCTTTTTCCTAAAGACTAAATAATATTTCATTATATTTGTTTGTGTACACACACACACACACACACACACACCATATTTTTATCCATTTATTTGTTGATAGGCACTCAGGTTGTTACCATATATCTTGATTATTATGAATAATGTTGTAATAAGAATGGGAGTGCAGGTATCATTTCGATATCCTGTTTTCACTTCCTTTGGGTACACACCCAGAAGTGGGATTGCTGGATCTTACTGTAGTAGAATTTTTAATCTGATGCAGACAGTCCATACTGTTTTCCATAGTGGCTGAACCAATCTGTATCTCCACGAACAGTGCATAAGGTTTTGCTTTTCTCCACATCACCACCAATACTTAGCTCTTGCCTTCTTGAAGGTAGCCATTCTAACAGGTATAAAGTGATATCTCACTGTGGGTTTTTTTTTTTTTTATCAGCATTTTACTGATGATTGGTGGTATTTAGCACTTTTCCATGTATCTGTTAGTCATTTGTATGCCTTCTTTTGGAAAATGACTACTTAGTTCCTCTGCTCATTCTTTAAAAGATTGTTTTTTTTGTTATGAATTGTATGAGTTCTTTATATATTTGAGATATTAAATCCCTCATTGGATATATGGTTTGCAAATGTTTTCTTCCAATCTTAAGATTGTCTTTTTATTTTACTGATTGTTTCTTTTGCTGTTCAGAGAGTTTTTAGTTTGATGTAGTCTCACTTGTTAATCTTTGCTCTTGTTAGTTGAGCTTTTGGTGTCATATCCAAAAAATCATTGCCAAGATCAGTATCATGGAGCTTCTTCTCTGTGTTTTTTTCTAGAAATTTTATGGTATGAGGTCTTATGTCCAATACTTTAATACATTTTGAGTTCATTTCTGTGAGTGTTGTGAGCTAGGGATCCAATTTGATTTTTCTGCATGGGGTTATCCCAGTTTTCCCAACACCTTTTGTTAAAATTTTAGTATTTTTTTTAATTGTTTGTTGAGATGGATGGAATAAGGATGAGCTGTACTTTTATGTCTACCCTCTGTTTCTACACCAAATAAAAAGTTAGCATGGTAGAAATAAATGTAGTATTCAATAAGTATTGGTTGAATTGGAAGATTAAAGTGGTTTTTTTATTATTTTATTTTTTAAAGTGTTGGTTTGAGGATGAATCTCTCTACCCACACATTCTTTCATGCCTATTTTGAGTTTAAACCTCTGTCTGGAGTTTCCTTGTTGTCTTTGAATGAGTCTAAATAATGTGGTGTCCACTCCTGTGGCAGGTGTGAAGACTTCATCTGGTTCTTGTCTTTCTACTCTGAAGTGTTATGAGGTTTATTCTCTTTATATAGCCAGCAGTTTCAGGTTTGCTGATATAAAATGAATATAATAGTAACTACCTAAGGACATTAGGAACTAGAAATTTAGTATTTTGAAAATATTCAAATGAGTTTTAAAAAGAGATATATGCAGAATATATTAATAATAAAATTGAAAAAAAGATGAAACATTTCTAAGTAGCCCATCTTTGAACAGGATAGTTCAAGCCCACTTCATTTAAAAATATATTTACCCCTTATTTTCAGAGCACTTAGTGGCAGTAAGTGTTACTTTCTTTATATAAAGTAAAAATATTAAAGCATTTGCACTACATTTGAGGAGAGCAAAGGACACTAATCTGTGCTAATGACTTTACTACAGGTAAAACAAAATCATTTAGGGTATGGTGATCCAAAATACAGCTGAAGACTTTTTTTTTGGTAAATGCACAAACAGTGTCAGTCTAAGATAAGACATATTTTCTAGCTTTTTAACTTGATTATTTGCTAAAACTCCATTTATTGTCTAAATTCACTTTCACTTAAAATCCTTGAATCTATCATTTCTGTCTCTTGTTAATTGAATATTTGGACTATTAGAATAATGATATTCTCATTTCTGGATTTCCCACCCACTGTTATGGATGAAAGTTATAATCCATTCAGTTTATTCAACCACAACAGATCCTCCCAATGCATTTATTTGCCTCCATTAATAATGTTCAGCTACTTCTACAGTATCTCTGATTTGGGAGGCAGAGGAATTGGATTTGGATAGATAAAATCTAGTTAAAGATATATAAAGAAAGATCTGTTCACCCACAATGGCATAAAATACAGGTAAATACTAATTTTGTTAGGAATAGTGTTCCAAATTTTCTAGGAATCTTGACATATAATATGGAATTAACCTACTTAATCAGCTATCAACTATTTGCTGAGTTTCTACTCTAGGTATGCCACTACATTGAAAATCATAGAAATTATAATAAATCATAATCCTATCCGTGAGGGACCTACAATATAGTAGAGATGAAAAACACAAATATTTTAAGTTAAGAGAACAAAACAATATAAAAACCAAGAGTCACAAGGCTACAATTTTTCTTTAAAGTACATATTTGAAAAGGTAATGTACTCCTTCCAATTCTTATCTCTATGATTAAGAATGAACAAGTGCAAGAGAAAATGCCTATTTCTGAGCTTTTAATTTTTTCTAAGGTTGTATTTCCTTGGACTTTTGTCTTCTCTAACTGTATAAAATTTAGATTCAATTATCACCTACATGCTAACAATTAATAAATATTTATTCTTACCTGTATTTTGGACTTGATACAAGCCTCATCTCCTATCCATTTAAAAGTGTCAGCACCCAGCCACATGCAGAAAAATGAAATTGGACCATTTCCTTACACCACACACGAAAATAGACTCAAAATGGATGAAGGATCTCAACGTGAGAAAGGAATCCATCAAAATCCTTGAGGAGAACACAGGCAGCAACCTCTTCGACCTCAGCCGCAGCAACTTCTTCCTAGGAACAACGCCAAAGGCAAGGGAAGCAAGGG
>ML101129.1:0-11351 GCA_003697995.1 Taxidea taxus jeffersonii
TTCCTGGACCCACCGGGAGAAATGATGGGCCAAACTGTACATTTTAAACTCCTTTTTTTAGCAGTGGACTTTTAAGGCAATTTGGAGTGAAAGCACATATATTGCTTTGGGCCAGTGAGAGGAGAGAAGGAGGTGCCCTGGTGGCTCCAGATCCCGGTGTCCTCGAGGCGAGGCGATGCTGCGTTCTCTCCCCGCCCCATCCGGCCTGTCTGCATAAAAAGTGTTTGGGACCACTGCTTGAAATTATTCTTGAATCTACATCTATTTTCAGCTTCTGCTCGGTTCTTAGCATTAAAATAAACCCTAGCACCTCATTACACACTGTATGAAGCAGAACCTCCTTTCATTTTTAAAACTGTCTCCTTCAAGCTCCAAAGGGTGCTTTCTGGTTGGTGTAGGAATCTGCGTGCTTCCTGGGGAGAAGTGCAGGTGTGCGAGCAGCCGTCCTGGGTTTCCTCCCGGGGGCTGGGCTAACGCCTGCCTCCTTCCTCTCCGTGCTCATCCTTTCACTGGGAGACGTCAGCTGTCCAGATCCTTGATGATCGTTGGATATGTTGACTAGTGACCCTGTCCTGTCTGCCGTACCTCCCTGCTTGTCTTCTCTCTTTATACATTGGATTTTAGTAAACGCAGAAGGAAGGATTCCCTTTGCTTATTTGGGACTGTGGTGATCTTATAAAGCTGGTCCTTTTTCTTTTATCTTTTTTTTTGGCGGGGGGAGTTGGGGCATCTCTGGAAGCTAGTCATGACACTGATCATTCATTCTAGTAAGCAGTGACTTGGTCAGCTCAAACATGGGCGTTTATGCTCTGCTGGATGGGGTCTCAGATGGGCAGTTACAGGAGCTTTTAACCACAAGGCTCTACCCATGCCCCAGAGCCCCTTCCTCGTGTGTTTCTGCTCTGAGCAGAGCCCTGTGATGTCACCTGTCTCCCCCACTTGCCAGGACTTCTCTCTGCAGGTTGCCCCCCTCCCCCCACCGTCTTGGTCCCCGACCTAAGGACTCCAAGTCCCTGATGGGTCCTGGACCACTGATTTGAGGCCTTTTTCTGTTCCCTTTGATTCGGTCTTTGGCAGATCCCCAGGAACAGGAGTCCTTGATGGCACCTGGCCCTTTCTAGTCACCGACAAGGGAAACCTGAGAAACCATTCTCAGAAATGGAACTAAATTGTCAGTGAATCTGTCCCCATCTGGAGAAGAGAGGAAGATTTGGGATGGCAACAAAGGCTCCTTTGATTTCTGTTAATTAACTACTTTGGACTCAGGGGTCTGAAGTGGCTTTCGTTTGACACACAAAGAATCTGGGGCAAGGATGACACCCACGCTCAGGGTGTCTGCACTGGAAAGGGCTCTGTGTATTTACCTGTAGGGCAATTCAATTAAAAATAAAGAAAGAGGTGAATCTATGAGATTAGCTCCAGGAACAATGGCACCGATTGTGGCCGGGTGTAACAGTCCCACCGAAAGCAGATGTTAAACAAATATTTTGATGACTCCAATCAGCCCCAGTGTGAATCTTGCGTTTGTCTTTCTCATTATCTCCAGGGGTTAGAAATCCTGAAATCTCCATCAGCAGTCCACTTTGGTGATGATTGAAACGATCGTGTTGTGAGAGCTTGGTTGCAGATATCCATACGAAGGGGTATGATTTATGAACGCGGGGACATTCTGGTGTTGCCTGCTTTCGTTTCCTCGTCCCTCCGATCCTTCTGGGAATGTTCTTCCGTTACTGGGAAGGTCTCCTGGGCTTTCGTGACAGACTCAGGAGAAGGAGGGGGCAGAGGAAACAGGCTGTGGGCTGGGGCCGGGCGCAGTATTGATGGGAGGACCCTCATGGAGGCTCCTGGAGGTTTTCTTCCACGGTGTCTGGAAGAGAGAGTAGATGGGAGCCGCAGTGTGTGAGGAAACATGATTTGAAGGGAAGGGCAAGTTTAGGGAGTGTCGTCCTGGGCCGTGGATCCCCTTCACGAGTGTACCTGTTATGAATGAATGAATATATGTAGAAATGTACGTAGAGTGACAAGCCCTTGCCTGTAGGTTGACTCAGGTGATTATTTTGTTAGATTATTATTTTGTTTTTAATGAAGCAAGCATGAAACTTGGAATACTTTTTGAATCCTTGAATAGGAATATTCAAAATAGATAGGACTTAATACGACTTTGGAATTTGGACGGCATTTCAACCTTCCATTGAAACGGGGCAGTCACCTGTCTTCCGCACACCTCCCTTGCTCGCTCTGAGCTGGGCGCCAGCTGCGCGAGGACAAGGGCACCCCTATCTTGTTCGTGTTGGGGCTCCGTGGCCGTGCCTACAGCTTCGTAGGCCTCTTCAATATGTATTTGCTGCACAAAGGAAGGGAGGCATCTGAGGAAAGTCAGGTTCTCTGTGGTCCATCTTGTCCCCCCCACCCCCCACCACGTCTCTGAAAACACTTTGGAGCAGCTCAGATCTGAAATCCGGTCTTGTGGGGCCAGACACTCCGGGGACTTCCTACCCTCTCCTGGGCTTGCCATGGCTCCCGACTTTGTCTCCACAGCGCAGCTGGGCGGCATTTATTATAATGTTGGTCACACTGAGGCAGGTAATAAAATTTGAGTGGTAGGTACAGAATCATTTCATTTGAACATTTTTAACTTCACATTTTTCAAATGGCCATCTGGCTTTGTATAGACACAATGAAAGAATTACGACCTTTGGCCAACTTTACTGAACAAGGCGATAAAATACAGTTGAAGTATATAGTGCCTTTTGATTTTTGGGGAGGCGGGATGTCATTATAGCCTGAATTATTCTATTTCATCGAATGGGCCCGAGCATTCTACAGGGACTGAAAAGTCCTTTGGCTCAGTCTGTGAGACTTTGGGAGAGGAAGGGCAGTCCTGGGAAGGAGTAATTTGTCTTCAGGATTCCTGAGAAAAGGAATTTCACATCTGCTATGTCGAGTCCCTTAGTTAACCTGAGACTCAGTATTCCTCATAAAACATGGAAATGACATGACCTGACTTGCCTTCTTTATGTCACAAGTATGTGGACCAGCTAGAGAAAGCCATCCTAAAAGTACTTTCCAGGCTTGGAAGTGCCGTGCAAAAATCTCTCGCTTGTTCTGTTTGCTTAAAGCGACCCTTCCTCAGAGGCTTGGAAGATATATTATATATGGACACATGAAAAGATAAATCTTAATATTCACCTTAAGAGTCAATAACACAACATTTTTCAGCTACATAATCATTATTTACCTACAGTTGCAGATCACTTTATAGAGGATAATGACTTGGGTAATTGCTTTGTTATGGCAAGATAGCCACACACTGACGGCCAGCCATGTAAATTACAGCTTTTTAATCTCACAATTACGGGGGTGGGGGGAAGGCGACCCAAGAGGCTGATGTGGCATTGCTATTTGCCAAACTTTTCTTATCCCCTGTCCTGGCGGGTTAACGGCAGGATGCAGAGTGAGCAGGGTCACCTGGGGCCTGGCCTGTACGCAGATAAGGTGAAGACTCATTGTTTTAGTTGGCGTTTTAATAGGATGCTTCCCGACGTGAGATGCAAACATAGAAGTTGGAACACTCGCCTTCCACTCCGCCAAGTGATGGCATAAGATGGCAGATACGGTGGCCTGGAGGTTCCCTCCTGAATTAGTGCCTGCTGCCCCTGAGGTCCTGGGGAGGGGTCGGTGTGGAGGTCAGGCCCCTGATGAAGAGGATTTAGATCAATACAGGAAAGGGGTTGTTGGCTGCCATTCATTCTGGTAAGAGTCAGTTGAGCTCTTTCTAAGAAGTGCACAGCATCAGAGTCGGGCTCTTTGAGCTTGGATGGCTTTGCTGTTTTTGAGCCATGTGAACGGGGGGAGTCGGTTACTTCTCTCCTCTGGGCGTTAGTTTCCTCATCTGTAAAATGGGCATGGCAATCATTGAACTTCTCTCTGGGCTTGTTGTGAGCCAGGTTAAACAAGAGGATGCAGATTTAGTGCCGAGTGTGGTGCCTGACCGCAGGCAGAAGGCTGGCCACGTTGGCTGGACATCCGTCTGGTGTAACTCCATGCCGCCGCCTTGGTACACTAACTCCTTACGTCACCGACTCACCGAACGTTGCCCGCCTACGGGAGTCCTCACCTGTCCCATATGCTGGCAGGTTGTGACCAGGCGCTGTCAGCCTAAAGCAGTCTTGCCTTGGGGGTTGGAAGCTGACCTTATGCGAGGACACCCCGCATCTGGACTTTCCTAATGCTTGAGTGACGCTCTAGAAATGCTTTACTTTTTAAGCCTAATGAGTCAGACCCAACTTACAGGGTTTTGGATGAACAGTCTCAGCCTTTCAGCTTGGTCTGCATGGCCACCAACCTGCCTTACTTCAAAATCCTGCACCCACAAGGGATTAACTCGACTTACTTCGTCCTCACCTTCTCCTCCCATTGAAACCCCCTTTGTTCACCTGGATTCGCATGAATTCCAGCTCCCGTAGAGCCATTTTCTCTCCATTCAACCTGCAGATTGGTGAGCCTTCCCCGCACCCACACGGGTGACGTTCGTAAGTGTGCTTACCAGCAACTCAGGGAAACTTGCACAAATAAGACCTTAACCTTGACACTCAGAACTTGACATTTCTCGGCCCTGTCAAAGAACTTGACATTCTTTCAGAATCTGAGTCCCAAAATGATGGCTTTCTTTGGGGGATGCCAACATGCCTGAATTCACCAACCCCAAAGACTTGACATGCATCTTCCTTGTGGCCAGAGAGAAGTTCCAAGAGTCCCACATTGGTACGGGGAGGGCAGGGCATTTCAGAACTCTCTTAGGAGCTGTCCCAGGAAACTCAAGGGGAGTTGTACTGCAGAGTTGACATTTGCATTAAAATTCAGATTTCTATTTCTCTTGAAACCATAGTCTCAAGAGATCTTTGATCCATAGAAAAAGGAGACGTGGACAGCTGGAGGGAAGAAGTAAGTGCTTCTGTTGAGAAGACGAATGAGCTGGCTCCAGGTGAAAGCCTTTCCCAGGTTGCAGCTCTGTGTCGGCGTGTCTATCTTGGGAACTATTTTTCTGACCCATTTTTGTGCCCAAGAATAGAAGCTTTCCCAGGATCCTGCGCATTCCCAGGTCTGGAGAATGTGAACTGTAGAGGCGCGTAGCTTTAGGACAGATGGAAGGGTGCGTTCTAAATGCTTGTCCTCTTAGCAGAAATGCATGCTGAGTGGCTGTGTTACGTTCATCTTTTTAGTGACATCAAAGCCAAGTGCAGAGAAAATGCACTATTAAAGCAGAAAAGGTCAAAGGGTGCAGGTGCACAATTTTAATACTAGGAGAACAAGCAATTTTCTTTTCTTTCTCTTTCTGATGTGAGAAAATGAAAGACTATTCTAGGTAGGAGTTCTGAATTCTCTGCTAAGAGAGAGTCACTTTCTAATCAAGGACATGTAGTTGACTCAGTTCTATGTGTTGGGGCCTGATACCCTCCGGTCTGCTGGGCAGTGTGTCTGCTGAGGAGGGTCTGGCGGCAGCAGCTCTAGAAGTGGACCTGGGACCCAGGTCTGAATGCCTGGTCTTCCATTTTTCACATGGCCTTGGGTAAGCTGTTGATATTCTTAGCCTCAGTGTCCACATCTCTGTAATGGGTAGAGTAATGGGCGCTTTGCGGCAACATCACACAGTGTGTGTGAAAGCACAGGATAGAAGCTGAGGAAATGTCGGTCTCCTTCTCATCTTTTCTTTTTTTAACCATACCTCCTTCCCTCCCGCCTCCCCTTTCCTCCTTCCTTCCCTTCTTTCTTTCTTTCCTTCCTCCCTTCCTTCCTTTCCTCCTTCCTTCCTATCCTCCTTCTCCCTCCCTTCCTTCCTTTCTTCCTTCCTTCCTTCCCTCCCTCCTCCCTCCTTCCTTCCCTCCTTCTCCCTTCCTTTCCTCCTTCCTTCCTTCCCTCCCTACTTTTCCTCCTTTCCTCCTTCTTTCTTCATTTCTTCCCTCCCTCCCTCCCTCCTTTTCCTCCTTCCCTTCCCTCCTTCTTTTCCTCCCTCCCTCCTTTTCCCCCTTCCCTCCCTTCCTTACTTCCTTCCCTCTTTCTCTCCTTCCCCTTCCTTCCTTCCTTCCTTCCTTCCTTCCTTCCTTCCTTCCTTCCTTCCTTCTCTCCTCCCTTTCTCCTTCCCTCCCCTCTTCCTTCCTCCCTCCCTCCCTCCCTCTTTTGACGTGCTCTTTGGAGTATGGGGGCATGGAGGCAAGTGGAGATTCCTGGAAGGTCTGGGGTAAGGAGCTCAGGTGTACTCTCAGACCTCACCACACCGTTGCTGAGGTGTGGTCTGAGAACCCTCATCAGAGGCATCTGACGGGCTATGTCATATGTAGGGTTCTGAGCCACGGCAGACCTGCCTGATCAGGAACTCTGAGGCGGGCCCTAGGAATCTGCGTGTTCAGCCCTGAGTGTACCCGACACCGCCGAGGGCCTGCACATGGCCATTGCCCTCCCTCTGACGGAGCCCAGTTTTGTTCAGGTATCCTTTCTTCTCTGACAAAACTGGAGGGACACATCCTGACTGGTCTGAACAAACCCAGAAGCCCTCTGTCCCCTGCCAGTGATGGGCTTAGTGGAGGGCAGGGGACTCTGTGCTGACCATGGAGATGACAAGGGCTGATACAGGGGGCTGCTGGTCAGACTGCCTTGTTCTTTGTAAAACTCCTGTCTTCTTCCACTAGATGATGGAAGCAGGTGGCCATATTGCAACCCAGGCACCAGCCGAGGAGGAAGCCGGAGGGTCCTCACTGATGTATCGGGTAGGTGGGACATTTGTGTCCATTTAAAAGATTGAGACATAATGAATAGAACATCAGATTTACTGTATTAAAGTATATATTCCACTGATTTTATACATATATATGTGTGTATATATATATATATATTTTTGCTTCATTATGTTCACAGTGTTGGGCAACCATCACCATTAATTCCAGAACATTTCCGTCATCCTGAAGCAACACTAATACCCACAACCCGTCACTTCCAGTTCTCAGTTCTCCTCTTTTCCCAGTTCCTGGCAACCGGCAACTACTAACTTACCTCCATCTCTGGGGGTTTGCCTATTCTGGACGTTTCACGGAAATGGAATCTCTCAGTATGTGGTCTGCTGGGCCCGTCTTCTTTCCCTTGGTGTAATGTTTTCAAGGTTCATCCACGCTGTAGTGTGTGTTAGCACTCTGTTCTTTGCCATGAGTGAACGATGTTCTGCCGTATGGATGTCCACCATTTTGTTCACCCGTTTGTAAGTTGATGGCCGTTTGGGCTGTTCCCACTCTTTGGCTGCTGTGAACATTGTGTATGAGTTCCGTGAGGAAGTGTGTTTCCCAGTCGTTTGGGGATGCGCATCAGCCGGTTCTTGTCCTTCCTAAAGTCCAAATAATATGGCAGAAGGCTCAGGGGTAGACTCTAGAGTTGGGCCACCTGAGCGCAATTCCTGGCGCTAGCGCTGACTAGTGAGGGGACATTGGGCAGGTGACAGGATGTCCTGTGCGTCAGTCCTTCTTCTGTCAGGTGGTGATGGTAACTATGTTGTCTCCACAGGACTGCAGCGAGGACTCAACAAATTAATCCAGTAATATGCCTTAGAACGCTATGTGACACGTAATTCATGCCCAGACAACGTTGTCATGTTTTTAATAAAGATTTTGATTTATTTGTTTGAGAGAGAGACTGAGAGAGAGAACACGAGCTGGGGGGTGGGGTGGGAAGCAGACCCCCCACCGAGCAGGGAGCCTGATGTGGGGCTCGATCCCGGGACTCCAGGCTCATGACCCGAGCCAAAGGCAGACGCCCAACTGACTGAGCCACCCAGGCGCCCCAGCTGTTGTCATGAATGTCGTACCCACACACCAGAAAGAATTCACTGGAGAGCTTTCTGCTGAATTTATTCTTACCTATCTCCAGGGAGCGAGGCGAGGTAGATAGCCACCATTGTCACATCCACCGGCCCTCCTGATGACCCAGACAGAGTGCACACTGGCCACACGGGTCAAAACAACCCAAAGACTGGCCTCTGCTTGTCCGTCACTAATTATTGAAAATACTGGGTCTGTTTTTCTATGCAAGACACAAGCCCAGTCCACTTCCCTGTTCTGTGTCTACGATTCTTGCAAGGTTTTGACTCTTCTTTGGTCATTACTTTTTATCAGGATGCACATTTCCCTGGGCTCTTTGCTCCATACCTCTATACATCTTTTCAGCATCTCATGTTCAAAGGTCAGCATGTCAGTCAGACTGGTAATGGCCCGCTTCTCCCACCCTACCCCAGTTCCAGCCAGCAGGAGGGCTGATCTGCCCTTAATACTGTGCCTTCGCTACGGCTTCGAGCGAGAAATACGAGACAAGATGTGGCCTTGGGAGAGGTCCGCAGTCCTCCATTTCGAGCATTCCCCCGAATGCTATAATTGATGTGTTATAATTAATAACTAGCCCTGCCCCAGCCTGAGCTGAAATTCACATCCCGGTCCCAGGGGGCACATGCATCTTGGCAGAGCTACGGGTCTGGGCCTGTGGTTCAGACTTCTCTAGCGTTATGGGGCGCCTCCTTGCCAGGCCTGGAACCATGAGGCGGGCCGAGGATTTGATTCAGCCGCACTGGGGCTCTGGACCCGAGAGGCCTCCTATCCTGAGCTGACCGTTGCAAAGGTCCTGCTCAGGGAGGCCTGATCGCACCCCAACTGAAGGACCCCAGAGCTCAGCAGCCAGCTCTAGGTCTGTGTCTGTGAGTTTCTATCGGCCGTGTGGGCCGGTTGCTAAGCAGCTGGGCTCTGGAATCAGATGGTACAGATGCAACTCCTGCCCCCATTCTCCTAGCTGTGTGATCCCAGGCAAATTCCTTCCCTCTCTGAGCCCTAGTGACGTCATCTGCCAAAGAGCGGAGAAGACAACATCCACCTTGCCCTGTGGGTCAAACAGGACGACATGAGTGCTTTGTAGAGTCTCATCACCAGAGATTAGCTGCTATCACCACTACCTTGGTCACACTCACTGTGTCCCCATCCCTCCTTGTCCCTCACCACACATGGAGAAACCCTGAGAACTACCCTGAGCACCTATGGGCCTCCAGCCCTCAGTGTCCCTCCTGCCCCAAAGACCTGGCCTCAGGGCAGCTCTGGACCTTTCCCTGCAGACCTCCTGCCAGACAAATGCTTCCCAGCCCACAGGCCCCCATCGCTCTCTGGCTGTCTCTGCTGTCTGGAGGTCTCTAACGGAGGTTGGGCCTCCAGCCCTTACCCTGAGGGCTGAGGCCTGGACTGACATGCCAAGTCCCAACCCCTACCCATGCTCCCAGCCGAACCACTTGGCCCGGGTCTGTTTGGTGTATGGGGGTCCCACCTATGATTCATGAAAAGGAGGAAGGCAGAAGCCATGTTCTCTGTGCACAAAGCTGTTCTAGGAACCACAGCCAGCTACCCGCCACTGGAGAGCCAGGACGGAGCCAGGCCACTAGGAGTTCAACGAGTGGGAACAGAAGTGCACACGGCTTTCTCCGTGGAAACCCCACGCACGTGTGTTTCCTACCACTAGGAGGAGGGCAGAGGGGTGTAGGGAGCTGGCCTGGCTCCGGCGGACGGACAAGGTGGACCAGAGCAGGAGGCGGCAGAGGGCATGGGAGGGCGTGGCCAGCTCTGGGCCAGCTCAGGTAAGGGTCTGACCTCGGTCAGGGTCTGAGCTTCACCCTCACCAGGGCCTCGCATTCGGGAGGCTGATTAGCCAGAGCCTGTAGTTTGGAGGCAAGAACAATGCTGGGTCGGCTCAGCGTGCCCGGGCTGCGGAATCCCCAGCTCATTACACACCCGTTTGCACGTCCAGGCCTGGAATGAAATGTCGAGCTGCCGACGGCTTCCTACAAATTCCTCGGTGTTTTGTTTAAGGGGAAGAAATGCGCCCAGATCTTACTCCGGGCCTTCCTTGCTTCGTCAGCCACAAAATAAATTAGACAGGTCAAACGTTGTAGATTTAATCTCACTGTGAACTGAAAACATAGTAGCTCTCCTTGCCATCGGAGAGTCTGCGAGCGCGCGGTGACCCCCGGGTGAACCGGGGCGGCCGGCAGGTGCAGCTGTGGGGACTCAATGTGACATTCACGGCGGTTCTTTGTGCCCTTCTGAGAACTGCCGGGGAGCGCTTGGAACCAAATACTCCAGGGCTTTCCCTCCCCGGCTCATAAAGACCTGTGCAAGGCAGAGAAAAGGAGAAATTGAGAGAGGCAAGAGGAGGAGGAGGAGGAGGAGGAGGAGGGAGGGTGGCCGCGGGAGGAGGGGGCAGATTCTCCAGGGGGCGGGGGAGGCCATGGAGGTTCCAGTTAAGGGCAGACATTGGCACAGGAGCCAACAGGGTAGAAAGAAGTGATAGAAACAGGGCTTGGTAAACAGATTGCTCTGGGCTTCCCGGCAACACAGAGGTGGCACCTGGTCCCGGCTGGCCTTGGAGGTGGAGAGGAGAGAGAGCACAGCTCTGGGCAGTGGGGCTGGCGCCAGGTTGGTGGACAGAAGCCTGGAGAGTCTGGTGGCTTTGGGCCTGCGACCGGCAGGTGCTCCTAGGGTGGGTTCGCTGCAGCAAGTGGGAGCCAGTACCCCCCCGAGCCACTCTTTCTGGGGAGAAGACTCCCCTCCCCACCCTGTAAGCCACTCACTCCCCTGGGAGACCCTCAGAAGGTGCCCTATTTGGCAGGAGCGCCATCAGGGCCTGGCCTCTGGAAAGGTCTTGGGGGAGTCAGAGTGCAGTTATGAACTGGTCTATGGGGGGGATTTAGTTCTGCCCAGACGAGTCTCCCTCTCCATGGGAAGGGGAGCCAGTGAGAGGTGAAGTCCAGTTTGAATTGCAGGAAAGGCCGGGCTCTGGGGTTCAAGGTTGGGGGTTGCGTTGGCTCTCAGATGTGCGGTGGCCAACTTGGGTCCACAGGAGTCTTAGGATTGAGAGAGAAAGGGCTTGACACCTTACAGATACCTTAGGGAAGGTCTAGGGCCCCCAGAGCCTTTTCTCCTCCTGCCTGGGATGTCACCGTCCACGTGGGAGTGTCATCTACACCAGCAGCTGGTGCCCAAGTGTGGGTCATGCCTGAAAGTCGCCATCAGCAGGAGACTGGGCAGGTGTAGCAAGAAGGGCTGGGACAGCCCATCTTACCTGCCTTGTATCTCCAACCATGTGACAACCTATAAAGTCACCAGGCCTCCCCCTAACAAAGAATTGTATTTTTAAAGGATTTTCCCAGAATGGTCAAGGAAACCATGTTCTGTAGTCCAGGGTAGAGCAGTCTTCCTGTCATTTGTAGAAGCCCAAAGGGAAAGAGAGGAAGGGGTCTAATTCCTCCATCCCTTGGGGATGAGGGGAGGGAGACAGTC
>ML101129.1:11751-24784 GCA_003697995.1 Taxidea taxus jeffersonii
TGCGCCTGGCACAGGCCTGGTGCTGTCAGTGTCTGTTGGCTGACAAAATGACCTGACACTCCGCCCCCTCCATGAAGTGATGGAGGGATGGAGAAGGTGGTGCTGGTGGGCAGTGGTGTGCTCCCCTGCCCACGTGGACAGTGAGGAAGGGGACTTCTCTCCTGTGGCTGGCTACTCATGAGGCAGAGCTCCACCTTGGCCTGGAGAAGCCACAGAGACCCCAGCTTCTTTTTGGGGCTTTTCCTCTTGGCTCTGGACCCTCCAGGTCCATGCCCCTTTTTCTAGGCATGGCCCGAGCCACGGGGACAGAGTCCCAGTCTGAGCCCTCATCAACTTTCTCTGTGAGCAGCTGGTTTGAAAGAGATGCCAAGGCCACGTGGGTCGGATTCCACAACACCTTGTCCACATCTGTCCATGCTCACCCTGTGCACATCGTATCACCCAAGAGTAGTGAAGAGCACTAATTTGTGAATACCATGGGTTCTCTGGCCACAGATAACACCAGTGTCAGGGAGGAGTTGATCAGTCCAAGAGATGTTTGGAAGAATTTCTTTGGAGGCCCAGCCAAGGAGAAGAGCCACTGTCTAGGAAGCATCCAGAAGGACTTCACAATACACTCGAGAAGAGCCTCAAAGCACAGCTGGGCCCCGCAGGTGCAGAGGGAAGGAGGACATTTTCCTGGAGGGTGTAGCATGAGAACAGGTTGTGTTCATGGAACATCTAGTGGTGGACTTGGGTGCAAAGGTGTCAAGAGGTGTTGGCATGACTGTCTTGATGTTGCAGTTCTTGCTCGGTGATGGGCATGAAGCAGGGACAGAAGGGTAACATATCACAACACTGTGAAATTATGGCAGGTGAGGACAGAAGGGGGTCTGGGTGCAAATAGTGGGCAATTTCAGTGCCAGGGTCAGAAGTTCGCCTCTCTTGATTCCCATGGGTGGTGGAAAGCCCCTGAGATTTCTGAGCCTTCTGATTTCAGATCAGCCTTCCATTTTAGGAAATTGTCAAAACTGGTTATCCTATCTCTTTGGGTAAATTTGAAATTCACTGGGCATAGAACTTAGTTGAGAGAAGATTCCATCTGGAAGATTGGCCCTTAGTGGGGTTTCCTCTTCAACAATGACTCCTTCAACATCTTGGAATTTAGAACATGTCAAGAGATGCCCTCCGTCCCCTGTCCCCCTGGGGCAGACCTGAGGTTAGGCAGGACTGCGAGGTCTCCTCCAAGGAATGGTGTAGACCAGAGCTCAGCCATTTTTTTTTTTTTTTCCTGTAAAGGGCAGATAGTTAATACGTTAAGCTTTATGGGGCCTGCAGTTTCTGTCGTAGCCACAAGCCCGCCGTCCCAGATGCAGAGGCACAGTGAGAGGGTGGCTGTGTTCCAGTAAAGCCCTGCGCATACTGGGTGGCCTGGATTTGGCCCTCGTGTTACAGTTTGCTGACTTCTGGGGTAGACATCCCAAGGGCTTGAGACACAACCCTCTTTTCAAATCATGATGCTTCGCTTGTCTGTCCTGTGGGGCTGTCCCTGGAGACAAAAACCTGCCCTTGGTCCGGCTGCCCAGATTCAGAGCCGGGGCTGATGCTGGCTTCTTCTGTCCCCAGCGAGTGTGCCAGACCTGATGATGTCTGTGAGTGACTTGTAAAGCCGAAACATGCCCAAAGATGTTGGCTTTCAGGGTGCGTTTATGTGGGCCCCTGAGCTTCCAACGACACCCAGCACCTCCCTGCTCCCACTGCCCAGTCATTTCACAAAGGGCACTTGCCAGAAATTCCTCCAGTGGCCACTGTTGACATTGCTGTCACTCTCTGGGGGGTGAGTCCCCACCACCAATGTAACAGTTTAAAACAAGCTTAGAAATGCTGTCAACCATCCTTTTGAGTCAAGCCTGCCAGGACCCGATTAAGCGGGGCTTGTAGCTGAAGCCGCTCTTCCCTTGATGACACGTAGTAAGTGGCAGGTAATCCGCGTCCTAATCTCCTCGCTGCCCCCAGAGGCTTACGGTAACTGATCCCCCTGTGAATGCCACGGAGTCTGATTGAGTTACCTTGAAAGGCCAAGGCTTCTTCCTGCTCCTTTCCTAATGGAATGTAGTCAGATAAAGGCACCTTGAAGTTGGCCACGGTCTCCTGAGATGTTGCTCTGAAGGGAAAATTGGATTTCCCCTAAGCTGCAGCGAGAGGACTTTTTGATTTTCCCTGAAGTGTTTCACCATATGCAGCCAAGGCGGCCAGTGTGCACCTGTCTGCAGGTGGGGGGCAGGGGGTGGGGAGAATCCTGGTGGCTAGCCTGCTTCCTCTTGTGGGTTCTGCCTTCGACTCTGGGGTCAGAGCAACGCTGGCCCATGGGGGGATTTCATGATCCAAATTCTGACTTTCCCCACCGCAGTCAAGACCTGCCCCAGAGCTGCGCTCCCGTGGACACAAAGCGTTCACGGCGCCCTGAGACTGGAGAGCACCTGAGCACACAGGCTGAGCAGCTCGATGCAGTCCCTGGCAAGCTTTCCCTGCATCCTGGCCCCTCTAGCTGGGGACCCGGAAGGCAACCTGGTCAAGCAGAAAGAGTTCTGGACTCGGTCCCTGGAACCTGGCCTGGGCTTCTGACTGAGTGCTAGTGTGCCCAGTGGGTAACCCGGATCCCGTGACTTTTCTTGACCCATCTATAAAATGAGGAATTTTAGTGAAAAGATCAGTCGGGTTTAAGGTTGCCAGATTTAGCAAATAAAAATACCAGACACCAAGTTAAACCTGAATTTCAGATCAACAAAGAATTGCCATTTAGTGTAACTCTGCTCCATGTAACACTGAGGACACACTTAGAGTAAAAAGTTATATTTATCTGAAGTTCAAATTTAACTGGGTATCCTGGACTTGATCCGTCAACCCTCCTCCTGTGGCTTTCCCCTCACCTGGTTTCTGAATCCACACTATGAGATACATGGTTTGGGTTTTGATAGCCAATGGCTTCAGGTAATCAACCATAAGCAAAAGGTAAGAGGGAAGTGTCTAGATAATTCTGGAAAGTACCAAAGAGATGCTCAGTGAGTACTGGTTGCATGCAGGCATGCATGGTCTCCAGATCTCCTCCAATTCGTCACCCACTGGGCCTTTATGACCTTTATTTGCCCTTTGTTCTGTACACTTTCCAGTGTAAGGGAACCCCCGGTCTCTGCCAGACACATCCCATCCTTCCAAGACCAGTCTTGGCTCAAATGGTGCCTCTTCCTGGCACCCACATTCCTCACACAGAAGCAGTATCACACAGGGAGCAAAACTGTGGGCTCCGGAGGCAAAATGCCTGGGGTTGGGTCTCATGTCTACCATCGTGGATCTTTGCATAATAATAATAATAATTATTATTATTATATATAATAATAATTATTATTATTATTATTATTTTACTTTCCAGGCCTCGATTTTAGCATCTATGAAATGGAGGTAACAATGAAACATAGCAAGGCTGTTTTGAGGCACAGATGAGCCAATACATGCCTGGCATTTAGAAGACAAAGAAAGTTCTTCTAATCAGGGTTCTTATTCTACTCCATCTACAAATCCCTAATCCCGGCCATCCTATTAGAGCCCCTCCTGATTGGCCTCCATGAAGCCCTCCTGATTGTCCTCTTCCTACAGGTAGAAGGCAGGCTCTCCCCTTAGCTACATTCCTTGAATGTATCCTCCTATCCAGCGCTTTGGGATAAAATAAAACGTGGTCATTCCTCTCCTATAGATCATACATTCTTGGTGGGAAGGATGGCTGTCTACAAGTTGCCTGATCCCCAGAGAATACGCAAGACATCTCTGTTGACTGAACGAAGTAACAAATCAAGTAGAGCACACAACAACTACAGAAAAAATTTCCAGGCAAGTTAGAGGATGGTATTGCTACCCTAGGGGGTGTTTTTATCTGGTGCTCCCACCACGTAGCCGGGAGGTCTAGGGAGGTGAACGTGAAGATCCCATCTAGCGATGATCTGATCCATCGAGAAGGGGCACAGCTTGGTGTAGTAGAAAAAGCAGGGGATAGGAGTCCAACAGAGGCATCCAAAAACCTAGCTCTGTTCTTCCATGGCTAAAGACCTACAGAACCTTCCAGTTCTGCACATGTGAAAGACACGTAAGAATGCTTCCTCTTGGGGATGGGTTGGGGAGGGTTTGGGTACTGAAGAGAGATAAATACCGACAAAGGGCAGCACAGAGAAGAGGCGGCCATGCCAATGGGTACTGTCTGGTGTCTAATTACTGGGTTTAGCTGCTGCTGTCTGGGGTGCCCCCAAAAGGCCCTATTTGAGTGCTTCCCTTGTCCACACAGATGCAGACACGGAGGTGGGGTGCTGAGAGTGGAGAATCTGGTAAATTCTCCCTCCCACTGAGCTTTTCCTGTGGCTCTAAGCCTGATATATGGTGTGCACGTTCTCTACTCCCCCAGCTACTCAACCCAAGGATAAAGGTCATTCTGAGCTTCAGTGGTTTGAGCTAGTAAAGATTTTTATAAAAACTCACTGTCTTGATTTGTGTTCAAGTACTTTAAAGTTCACATATTTCTTATTTGAACTTTGCTGGCTGTAGTCATTTCATCCACAATCAGCCTGGATTGGTTCTGCTTATTCAGAGCCCATCAATTACAGACAACCGGACCGGAGCACACACCGCCCATTCATTGGCTTCGCCCCAGGCTAGCCGATTTATCTGACATTTAATAAGGAGTTTTAGATTTTGCAGCTTATCAGGAGAGCACCCTACGAGTGCAGGCGAGCCAGTGAATCCCAAATAAGTGGGCTGCTCAGGAATGTCTTCCTTTTAACCCATTCTTTGTCATGCACCAGGGCTCTGCCTATCAGGAACCTTCTGTCCCTAACTTCTTCAGTTTTTATTGGGCCTTCTTTCTTTTCTTCAAATTGTTTCTGGGTTGGTGGGTTTTTTTTTTTTTTTAAGATTTTATTTATTTATTTGACAGAGAGAGACACAGTGAGAGAGGGAACACAAGCAGGAGGAGTGAGAGAGGGAGAAACAGGCTTCACACTGATCAGGGAGCCCCATGTGGGGCTTAATCCCAGCACCCTGGGATCATGACCTGAGCTGAAGGCAGATGCTTAAC
The DNA here is from genome assembly GCA_003697995.1 of Taxidea taxus jeffersonii. Classification (NCBI taxonomy): domain Eukaryota; kingdom Metazoa; phylum Chordata; class Mammalia; order Carnivora; family Mustelidae; genus Taxidea; species Taxidea taxus. The sequence continues at coordinate 16,850 of ML101129.1, forward strand.
AACTGAGCCACCCAGGCGCCCCTGGGTCGGTATTTTAAAATCACGTCCATGTTGAGAGACTGTGGGGAGAATTCCAAATCCAGCTTCGACATAAGCAGAGAGACTCTGGAATTGCAAACAAGGATTGGGGAGCTCTGCTGCCCAGCAAAAACTCCAGTCAACAGATAATGCTGCATGCAGGGTGTTAGGCGTGGGTGTGGCAGAGATTTGGTCCCTGCCCTACAGCGAGGCATGGCATGCCGGGAAAGCAAGGCCTGGATGTAGATAACATAAATCCCAGGGGGACTGAGCTGCCGCTTTAATAAGGGTATAGACAGAGCATAATGGGTGTGGTGGGGGGTTGGAGATTAATAATCTCCTTGACTTGTGCTGTTCATTGAAGGCTCAGACAATGAGTGCACATTTGCACATTTGACTACATAAGGAACTCTGTTTTATTAGGCTACCTTCCTGTTTCTTTCTTTGTTCTTTAAGATTTTATTTATTTGATAGAGATCACAAGTAGGCAGAGAGGCAGGCAGAGAGAGAGGGGGAGGCAGGCTCCCTGCTGAGCAGAGAGCCCGACGAGGGGCTCAATCCTGGGACCCCGGGATCATGACCTGAGCCAAAGGCAGACCCTTCAACCCACTGAGCCACCCAGGCGCCCCTACCTTCCTGTTTCTTTTGAACATCCAGACTAATGTGTTAAACTTATTTCTCCCTTATGATGGTCAGTTTGGTTCTCTTGGGCACTTTGTGTATGTTTAAGCCGCCTAGCCTGCTGTTTCTATCACAAATGCTCTTGGTGACGGAGGTTTTACTCAGTGCAAGAACAACCGGCGGGCAGGGCATTTCAGCAGGAAGAAATGACCCTTCACTGGCTTTCTCAACCTACTTTCTAGGTTTCTTCTTCCCTGGGATTTTCACTGTCATTTTAGGTCTTTCGAGTAATAAGTTCAGTATATGTCCCGACAGCCATATACAAAAGTGTCTTCCCCCAACCCCGCACTAATGTCAGTTCCTCTTTTCCTCTTCCTCCTCCTCTTTCTTCTCCTTTTCCCTAAGAAAGCAGAATTGTGTAGGTTCCTCTGAAGTCCCTCTCTAGCACCACCAGAGTTTCTACCAGTTTGGTCCCTGACCATCACTATCCATTCAAGACTCAGGTTCTCAGCAACTATCCCTGAGATCCTGACTCAGGAGGGTGAGATGGAGCCCATGAACCTTAATGGAGGCCCATGTGGCTTTCATGCGTGTCAGAGCTGGGGGACAAAGTCTTGTGCATTATCTCTCAACAGCCCCATCCAACCCGAAGCTTGGTGCGGACTCCTGCACCTCCTGGCAGAGGACCAGCTATGGGGATGCAGCTGCTGCCCACACAGGCTCCCCGGGATGACCCACAGACACTCAGACCCAACAGTGTGCCCAACAGTGACTGCATAATCTCCTCCCTAAATCTTTTCTCCTCTGTGTTCCCCCACGGGAGTGGGCATTGCCCAGGACAGATACCTCCTTCTCTCTTTTCTCACACCCATTAGCTACTAAATTGTGAGATTCCTTGTCAAAAAAGAGAGAAGTCTCCATTCCATCTGTTCATGTAGCTCGATTGCCACTTCGATAGAATGAGCCATCAGCATCACTCACCTCCGCTGGCCTTCTTGCCTCAGTGTTGGCTGCACCTAATCCATTCTCTTCCCTTAAAGCAGAGTGAATTTTTCTCCTAACTGGCCAACCTGATCTTGCTGCTTCCAGCTCAGATCCCAGAGTGGCTCCCCGCTGCTTTCAGGATGGAGCACATCCTCTCGGCCACAGCTTCGAGGGACCTTTGCTCCCCACTCATTGCCTGCTTGTCCATCCCCCTCTTGCACCATGCTTCTCCTGATCCATGCGCACTAGGCTTCTTCTAGGACCTCACACCACTGTACTCACTTCTTCAGCCCTGCTGTCCCCTCCGCCTCAAACACTGCCCCCTTCATCACCTGTACAGACTTCCTGTCCTCACTTCCGGCTTGAGTTGGCTGTCACTCCCTCTGAGAAGTCACTCCCTACCTCTCTAAGTTAGCAGACTTTTCTTGCTCTTAACAGCACCTACCACCCTGATTAAAATTGTCCATGCACCTCACTCTTACCCCAGTGGACCAGACCCTAGAGAGTCAGGGCCCCACCAGCTCCTGGCACCAACCCTGGCAGGTGGGGGGAATCATGTAAAATGGCTGATTTTTAACCTTCAAAAAAATAAGCATTTCATAAGGGCTCACCTAATACTCATCATTCATAAATTTTTGTCAAAAGAAGACATGAACACTGTATCTCTTTCTTTAAATAGATTGTGAATGAAGGCAAACTCTGTAATGGGTATACACTTTTGAACATAAATTTTAATGGGTGGCACGATGCTCACAAAGACCCAAACTGGATTATATGAAGAACGATGTACAGCATCACAAAGGAAAAGACCCCATTCCTTCCCCAGGCGTGAGGTTTCACACCTGAATGGCATCGAAGAGGACGTTGGGGGTGGGGTGGCTGGGATGGTGGGAAGATTTGCTTGAACAGGACCTCAGAGAACACTCACCTGCTTTCCTGGAGTCTATGCCACCAGATGAAACATTTAGGTGACGATATTTGGCAAGTTACAGGCTTGTTTGCAGGCTCCATTTCCCCTGGTGAAAATGTGATTGGTGAATACTTTAGAAACCCCCTTTTTATTTTCAAGATTAAATACTCCCAGTGGCCATGTTAGTCTAGGAGAGACTTATTTGACTTCTGAAGATAAATGACTAATTGGCTGGCTTCTGTTTCCTTTCTGGCCCTATTGCATTTGCTGAGAAAGTATAGATCAACAGAAGCATCTTTTCCTCGGATTTTAGTTAGCAAGAGGCTGCCATCTATGGATCTTTGACCCAATTGCACAGTGTTTTAAGAGGGTGGAAAGGCAGGACTGTGGCTCTGATGGGCTTTTATGAGTTTCCTACCTCTCAGCTCTGAGGATTACAGTGGCAGGTTTTTAACAGGCTTTCACTTTTAAATTAAATTGAAGTTGTTTTATTTTGCAGACAAGCTCAAAGTGCTTATGGTAAGACTGAAGGATCATCTAGTTCCTGTTTTGCAAAAGAAGAAACTGAGGTTAGCCAAGATTGGAGGAGTTTGGCTGCCCAGAGTCGCCCAGGATGTGAGGACAGAGCTGGGACTTGCACCCAAGATGAATGGTCATCCCGTCCCCAGCATCTTTGCCTTCTCAGGGCAGGAAAAGCAAGGTTCTTGGCAGAGCGGTGCTTGCCTGGCAAATTGAGTCTGGCCTGAGCTCAGTGCGACCGAGGCTGTGTCCCCCAACCGCCCTGTGGAAATGCTTCCCATTTCAGAGTTTGCTTCTTTATAGCAGTGACTCAACCCCTTCCTCTTTTAGACAAAGTAACAATAATGACAATGGTGATAATAAGAATTGCATAAGCAGAGTTGTGATTGGGAACAAGCTTTATAATTAGGATTATTTTCATAAAATGCCTCTGTGTTTAGCAACAATATTATGGAAACAGCAGTAAAGCTAGCTGCGTCTAATGAAGGGAAAGTGGAAGGACAACCGGACTTTAAAAGAGCACATTATACAGAAACAAAGGCCCCCCCCACCCCCCGGGCTGCCCTCGAGTTTAAGTCTACTGTGTTCCGGCCAAAAATGAAATGCCTGCTCCCATCTCGCTTCCAGATGCCAGGCCCGCTGACAAAGGCCCACTTGTTCCTTGGGACACGTGCCTAGCTGCCTTTTCAGGGGGAGGTTTGGAGGGCACCCGTCACCTGCAGCTCGCGGGAAGATGACGCACGTCACCGGGGCGGGCCCCTCCCCCTCCCCCATTCCGGTGCTCTGTGCGGCGATTGCTCCGGTTCCCTGCCCCACCGCCAGCCTGAGATGAACCTCGCTGTGGTAGGAAGGGCACTGGGCGCACGAGGTTGGCAGTCTCCCGATGAGTGCGGGGACAGCCCTCGCCGCCTGCGGTCAGCCCATCAGGGCAGCCCCTGCCCTTGGGATCGGGAGGGCCCAGGGTGGGCGCACTATGACGGAAACAGGGAACGGATCCTCGTAGAAACTGTTGTGCCTTGGTGAACGTAGGCACAACCCGTGCGGTAAGGCCCGGCTCTCTCCCCCACGGAGTGAGCTCTAATTTCCAGGGCCTTTCCCGGTGGCAAAGCTACAGCTCTTGTCATCTGTCATCTCCATCTTGCCCGCCGTAAGCTTCCGGGCCAAACCCTCGGCTCTTCCTCCTGCCATGGCCGGCCCTGAGCTGTCCTCTGCGCGCGCAGCGAACGGAACTGCCTGTCGAGGTGGCCCCGCCCCTTCCGGTTCCGCCTTCGACGCCTCGTCCCAAAGTCCGGACTTCCTCTTCTAGCCTCACGTGCGCCTGCGTGCTCCCCATCCGCTGCTTGTCCTTGGGGGTCCCGGGCCACCATCGTTCCTCCAGAAGCCTTCCCTGGCCACCGCACCGGAGGAGGACTGGTCGCTGGTGTCCTTCCGTTCCATAACCCTGTGATGGCGTGACGGTCCCTTGCACAGCCCTGTGATCTCTTGGAGGACACGGACTGTGTCTGTTTACTTCTCTGTAGCCGGGCTGGAGCTGGGATCCTGCGGCAGGTCGGGCGCTCGGAAGCATCTCGTGACTGAATGAACGAATTGGGGGAGGGGAGGGCGTTCGGAGCAGAGACTGCGCCAAGGCAAGGCAGCTGGTGACCTGGGCTTCCACATTTGACAGCTTTAGGGCAGGGGTGGGGAACCTTTTTCTGGGGGGTCAGATAGTAGTAAACCGTTTAGGCTCTGTGGCCAGCGCCTCTGCTGCAGCTACTCAGCCCGGGCCTTGTCGTGCGAAGCCAGCCGCAGACCACATGCTAACAAAGGAGCGGTTGTGGCCCAGTAGAACTTTATTTACAAACGCAGGCGGGAAGCTGGATTTAGCCCACCGGCTGTAGGTTACTGATCTTTGGCTGAGGGTTTGGAATGGAACCATATGCTCCAGGGCAGGGGTGATGAGTGGCTTACACCGGGCTTACGCTCTCCTTTTCTTTCTTACTCTCTTTCTTATAGGGAAGGTCTCAGAACTTTCTTCCAGTCTTCTAGTTAGCTTTCTGGATATATTCTGCATTTCGTTGTCCAGACACCTGCCCTGGGTTATTCTAAGGAGGACCCATCCCCACCAGAGCAGGAAGAAATAATCTCCAGTCATCTGGGTCTCTCCCACACACCTGCTTGGTAAGGTTCCTCTCCCCCTCCCCCAAGCCCGGTCCTGAGGGCCTTCCTGCATCTTCCATGCAGAACAGTGGCAACCCCAGCAGTGCTCTCTTGCTGCTACCTAAGCCTGCATCACAAACCATCACAAGCTGAAAAACCACAACAGCACTGTTCTTTTCTCAAGGGCAGAGCTCAGCTCTCCTCCGCTTTCCTTGGCAAAAGCTGGGTTGCTCGAAGCCTGGGAACTGGAGTCCTGTAGAGGCTCGTGGACTCTCCATCTGAGGCCCAGGCTAGGAGGACTCAGTCCCCAGGAGGATGACCAGTGGGGGCCCCATGGCTATCTCTCTCTCTTTTTAAAGATTTTATTTATTTATTTGACAGACAGAGATTACAAGTAGGTGGAGAGGCAGGCAGAGATCTCTCTCTAATGGTGCCTCCATGCCATCTCTCCAGCATGGTGACTTCTGGGTCACCACATTTCTTAATAGCAGCCCAGGGATCCCAAGTTGCCTGTCCCAGAATAGCCTGAAAGAAGCCACGTCACCTTTTATGACCTAGCCTCGGAAGTCTTGCAGGATTACTTCTGGCACATTCTATTCCTTGAGGTAGTCTCAAAGTTACACCCAGGCTGAAGGGAGGTGAAATGGAGAAGGAGAATGTTCTGTGAGAGCATGCAGGACCATTTTTTGGAACTAGAAACCCCACCCTTTTGTGTGCTGTGTGCCAGGCCCAGCACTTGACACTTTGCTGTCTATTACCGGGACAGATGTGTTATCAATGCCGGTGTATCGGTAACATCTTACAAAGTCCTTTCTTCATCCCCCTGAGTCCTTATTACCTGCATGCAAACTTTGTTTTGAGTGTTTCCAGTTCTTTAAGCAGCTCCCCGTGGTTTGGCAGGAAAACCAGCACGTGCATCCCTGTAGAGTGTGAAGGACATGAGTCTCGGGGGTCTGGGCTTCCTTCTAGGGCGGGCTGACCTGTCCAGGACGGAAGGCAGCGACGGTGGCACTGGAGCAGGACACGTCTCCTGTCAAGTCACTGTGCCAGTGCCCAGCTGGTAGTCATGACCGGGGCACACACAGTCTCCGTCCCCCTGTGGTTCCAGGTGTCCAGGGTTGGTCTCAGGAGGTCGCTGTCCACAGGCACATCTAGAAGCCAGCTGAGTGGGCATCAGTGGAGGAGCAACCTCACTACTCACTTCGCTCCTTTCTCCAAAGTGAATTGGTCAGAGCAGGAGGACACGCTGTCCTGTTGTGGGAGGGGCTCCACCCGCATGGGACCCTCCTTGTGGGGCGGGCTGGGGGCTGCAGATCCGAGTTCACCTCAGCTCCTACTTAGGGCTCCTGAAGGGACAGAGCTAACTTCAATTTCCATCTTATTTTTGGTATTTTTGTATTTCCTAGGAGTTTTTATTCCTGTCTTCTTTCTTAATTATTATGGCTTTGATGAGCAGAAACCCTTCAGGCCAGCAAGATTCGGGGGAATTACTAGTTCTTCAAAAACAAGAACAATTTTATAGGCTTGAGAGACAACTTGAAGACCCCTTGTTGAGCCCCGTTGGTTTTACAAATGAAGAAACTGAAGGTCAGAGAAGGGAAGTGACTTACCCAAGGTCACACAGGGTGCCGGGTCAGGGTTTTGCCTCTGGTGCCTGCATCTCTCATGCAGCCTCTCTCTGGAGGGGGAGTTGCTCCCGACTTCTGAGTCAGTGTTTTCCTGTTGGCCCCACTGCGGGTTAGTCTTCTGCAGCTTCAGATGTTTTCCAGAGTATTCCAGCACTTTCTGGGCCACCAAGAATGATGGTGGCAACTTCACACACTGGCCTGTGACTTCCCTTTGCTGTCTGTCAGATTACTCTCTTCTGTGGTGCCACCTGGTGATGGGGTGTGTGGCCAAAGCAGTGGTTTGACCCAGGAGCATGGGGGTCCCAGTGTGGGCCCCCAGATGCTGCCACCGCCTTGCCTCACCACCTGCCCCCTGGCAGCTGTGAAATTGAGTGTTTGAGTGACCAATGGACCTCCGGAGAGAGGCTCCTCCCAGGCTGCCTCATCCCCTTCTCGTCTCTTTCTGGACCTCTGTTTAGCTCTGCTGTTAGACATTCCCCCTGGATGGGCTGACTGTGGCAGCGAGCCTGCACCTCTTCCTGCCCTAAGAGCGGTCTAGGATTTCCTGAGTTTTGGTGGAAAGCACGGATTATGTTTTACCTGCCACAGGTCCTGGCTGCACGGTCTCCTCCCCAGTTCATTCGGTTTGGGTGGTGGTGACATGGAAACACAGGCTATGTTCTACCCTTTACATACAGCAGCTTCTTAAATCTTCAGACCCTGATATCTCCAGGAAATTCCTGGCATCCCCACCATTTCCCACCAATCTGATGTCTCATGAAGCTGGTCTTATTAACTTGGTCTGCATTAGAATCGCAGGAGCTACTTTTTTGAAATGCAGAGTCCTGGGCCCCCCGGGATCTACCACCCCAGACCTTCTGGGGACAAAGCCCAGAAGATCCGCCCTCTAACACACTTCCTGGACAATGTGTAGGCAGCAGGTGTTTGAGACCCTGCACTCAAGGAAGGCTGGGGAAGTCATTTTGTCTATGGCTGTGCGCCTCGCCCAGCACCTGGCACCAACCAGAGACCACCCTCCCATCCCATCCTTTAGGCCGCTCGCCCGCTACTTGCACACCTAGCGCAGAAGTGACAGGTAACGCTCTCTCCTGCTCCCAAATACTATCATGTTCATGC
>ML101130.1:0-12163 GCA_003697995.1 Taxidea taxus jeffersonii
ACTTACTGGAAAAAAGGTAACAAAATCAGAGAAGAAACTAAACCAAGGGAAATTTCATTTCCTCTCTAGCAGAGAAATACCAGGCAGTGTCAGGTTTTTCTCCTCCATTCATCAACACCTGTTCCAGATGAAGGTCGCACTTTGAGGGTCAAATAGAACAGAGCACTGGGCATCCCCATTGAGATCCAAGGACTTCCTCATGAGCCGGTTTCCTCATTTTGGAAGCCCTAAAAGAGATTAACTTGCTTCTTTCTTTTCCTCTGTCGTTTTAACTATTAATATCTACTGAACGATCTTTCATTTTGCCAGCTATAATCACAAACAGCCACAAGGTTGGACAGTTTATGCCCCTAACTTACAAAGGTTTCATTGAGTGATTGATTTCATGCCTGAAAAAAAAAAAGAGATTACCTACAAGGTGTAAGTAATTGGGTGTGAGCAATCCCTCTTTTTCAGGAAAATGAGCACTTCATTCTGAGCTGGAGGTTGGCCAACCCAACAGCGATCTGAGGCCATTTTTTTCATCCTCTCCTTCCTAACTGCTCTTTCCACACTAGAAAACTGAAGTTTTCTCTTTCATCCCTCTCTAAAAAACAAGCCATTTGCAAATCTATGCTGCTTTGAAGGGGCTGGTTAGGAAAAGAAGGGAATAGTGTTATTTCATCCTACCTCAAACAGAACAAGGTGATTTCAGTTAACAAAGACCTCTAATGCACAGTTGAATCTTTTTTTCCTTAATATAGAAAAAGTCCAGGCAGAAATTATTGGCTTGAAAATAGCTAACAAATCCATTCTTAGTTAATGGGCCATAAAAAAATGCAGAAGGTCTAATTAGCCCATGGGCTATAGTTTATTGATCTCTGCTCTATTATATGCAAAGTCCTTTACTTTTTGCCACAGTAGTGGGTTGTAGAGCTACGATGCCCAGTTTGATTCAAAAAAGTTTCTTTACCTCCCTGTACCTCAGTATTCTAATCTGTAGAATGGGCTAATAAATAGCAGGCTATTCTGAGGGCAAATGAATAGCTTCACATTCTTTGTATGGTTTGCTTCATTTAATTATTATTGTCCCAGATATCAATATCTTTATTACCCAAATTCCACTCACTGAATACATCCCCCTGGGAAGGTAAGTATATTAGCCCTTGGAAAACCAGCTTTTGCTTAACTCTTGTTGCTTTTCTACTCAAATCCTGTATTCTAGTCACAGAGATGATTTAACCTTGATCCAAAAAGGCTACTAACTCCCACTTCTGTTCCTTTATATACACATTGTTCCATCAGTTTAGAAACCCACTTCTCTTTCCCTGACCTGCCTAAAAACCAAATTTCTAGATGCTTAGATAGCTTCTCTTTGAGGAAAGCATCCCCATAGTAAGCCTGATGTCTCTGGGCTATACGCAGACCTTTTCTTGAGCACTCGACTGCGAATGATCATGCTTGGGAGCACATGATCCATTGATCTGCTCCCAAGGGTTCCATACTGGTACCTCTTCACAGCAAAGGGCTGGTTTTCTTCAGCTTGAGTCCCTTAGCTTAACATTAGGTCAGAAGTAAGAAATGAACCTTATGAGCATAACTGAATAGTCAAAAAAGATTTAAAATGACAGATTGAATTAGAGCTGTAGAGAACACTTGGAGAGGCTTTTTTTTTTCTGCTTAGTCTTAGAGACTTAGTCGAGAGCAAAAGAACTATGAGAGCCAGAAGAAGGTTGGCAGTACACCACGTTCTGGCCTTACAACCTGTTCAAGATTCCTTTATTTGCTTAGATTCTACCCGCACTACATGTGGTCCTGTTCTTTCTCCTAGTACTGCATTCTTTTATGCCCCATGCTCGTGTTTGTGTCACAAGACACTCAATAGGAGGTGAGGAAATGTAGGCCAAAGATGCCCTCCACCCCGAGGGACAACCACTTTTTGGAACGCCTCAATCTTTTTATCAGGAGACAGCAAGAGTAACAGATGAGGTGAAACGAAGATAACATGGAACCAGCAACCCCATATTCATTCCTAGAACACAGATAACCCAAATTTGCAACCTGTGCTACTTGCATGAAAGTAGGAAGATCTGTGTATTACAATGAAGAGTACATTGGACCAAGGAGCAGAAAACTGGGGTATTGTCCTGGCATGGGCCTCTTCCCAGCTGTTCCAAGTATGTGTCATCTTTTTACTCCCAATTTTTGCATTTGTGTGGCGGAGTTGGTTACTCTAAGCTCTGATATGCTTTCCCAACCTAAGTCCTGTGTTTCTACCCTGACTCTCTGGGAAGCTGTTCTGCTTGGGAAGTTGTGGAGTAGTGACTTTGGGGGAGAGCACCAGCAAACAGGATTGCTTCTAGTTTTAAAAAGCCCATGAGAGGGGCGCCTGGGTGGCTCAGTGGGTTAAGCCTCTGCCTTTGGCTCGGGTTATGATCTCAGGGTCCTGGGATTGAGCCCCACATCGGGTTCTCTGCTCAGCAGGGAGCCTGCTTCCGCCTCTCTTTCTTCCTGCCTCTCTGCCTACTTGTGATCTCTGTCAAATAAATAAATAAAATCTTAAAAAGAAAAAAAAAAATGCCCATGAGAAACATAAAGAAGGCCCTGGAAGCTGGGCAGGCATTCTCCAGAACATTCTCCAAAATTTTCACTTGGATATGTTTCATTCCCTACACAATTGCAGGATGGGATCTATAGTAATCAGAAGAAAGTCCCCTAGACCTTATTTCAGGGTCTGTTGGGACAACTCATTCATTGTGGATTAGCCCATGGTGCTTCTGTAACTGGAAGACTGCTACAAAGTAGTTGTCCAAGGACAATTTACATAGTGACAAGCCACTGGAGGGATTCAGATCCAGAAAATGGGCTCAAATGAGTTGAATTGAAGTTTCCCATCTTCTGATAGAGATCATCTTTCTTCTGCTGAATACGGTGTTCCTTGCTCTCTACCCCTTAATCCTGGGCTCCAGAAGTCTAGGCATGGAAAATACCATTTAATTTATGAAAAGTTTTCATAAATTAAAGGAGATGACATTTGTGTGTCTATTCAATTGAAAACATCTTTTCTAATTAGTCTATTTCTTCTTTTAATTAAGGGATGCTCTTCCTTCCCTTTCTCTGAATTTATACTTTCTGTCTCCTTCCAGAGTCCACTGTGTTCATGTATCTGGCTTTCCCAGAAGCGACCCCTACCCTCCCCCTGACCCCGCCCCTACCTGACACCCATCAAGTTCCCAGCTCTGAGCTCTACCTTCTCTGGACTCTGCTATGTGAGTAATCCAGATGAGGTTAAATTCTCAATAGCAGGTAAGAGTATAAGGCTTCCATCACATTCCTTAAATATTAACAGCATTTTAATGAGAATAAATCATAGCTATAATCTGTGAGGTAGTATTTGCTAATATCAATTGGTAGTTCCATATTCTGCCTTCAATAAACTTGGCCCCGTCCCTATGTTCTGTCCTGTGATTTGAGGCCTTCATTCTCCTGGAGTTCCATCTACCTCTGTAGACATTTACTTCCACGCCAGGGAGGACATTTTTGCTGAAAAGAAGTATATCATGTAAGATCACTTATACTGATATCAATTAGCCGAAGACAAGATCTTAAGTTCATCTGTACCTCATCCTTGCCTTCTCTGCTCTTACCCCTCGATTTCTGCAATTTCTTGGCATTGTGTTTTACGAAAACATTCCTTGTACTGAATGTGTTGAGAGGGATGAAGAGTCACTCCAATTGTGCTCCTGATATTGTCAAGGAATAAATTGTCCCTACACCCTCATTTCTCCACTCTGTGATCATCAAAATTATTAACAAATGTCAGCGGAGAGCACCCTCATTCTGCTGGACAGAGTCTGAGCAGTAAACAAAAATTAGACTTACTGCATTTTGAGGACTCAAACTTATTTTGAAGCTTCCTAAATGAATTAATTTGTACAGGATTTTTCTTTTTAAAACTTACTATGTTCCCTTCACCCTAAATCGTATCAAACTTACTACTCTTCTGGGGGAAAAAGGAGATAAGATTTCGAGCTCCAGTTTATTCTTAAGAGATTTGAATCACCAGACAGATAGTAAAGGAATTGATTCAAGTGTATTTGGCAGAAAAGAAAGGCTTTGTGGCCCACCTCCCCCATGTGGTTGCAGTTGCGAAACCACCAAAGGAATGAATGGGAGGGTGCCTCTCCTTGGGATGAGACACCATCATAGTGACGTCTGGATTGGATTAACTATTCCAATCGAATGTTCACTCGCTCGCTAAAGCAGAAGCAGGGGCATGGTCAGATTGTAAACACTTAACACAGAAGAAATGTCCAGAGAAACCCTAGGGTCCCTAGCCAGCCTTTGAGAAGTCACTATCAGGCCCCACAGGATTGATGGGCAAAGTGGGGAAATGTATCTAAGTTTCTTCATTAAGTTGAGTCCTCTCCCTCTTGCTGGCTGACTCCTGCAGAAAGAAAGAAAAAAAAATGTGTAACAACAGCAAAGGGACCACACCCTGACATTTTATTTCACCAGGATTTCATAGCCAACTTGGGACTAGTGAAAAATAAAATTTCAAGTCAAGTTACATTCTGGGTCGTTTTGTGGCAGTTTGTTCTTATGTGGCAAATAAATAATGGGGATGTGAGAAGCAACATGTCTGTTGTTTCTGATTTTTAAGACGACACACACAAAATAAACCAACATTTTTGGTCAGCATGAACTTTGTCAGGGTCAATTACTTTTGTTTCCCAGGGGAGGCTTAAATAACACGTTCACAGATAGACCTTTAGCCTTTGGTACAGACTGTCAGGATTTCCTTAGCCTTTGAGAAAATACACATTTCTCTATCAATCTACCTTATTTTCCTTAACATATTGTTGGGTCTCAGTAATTTCTGTGTAGGCTCCAGACAGCACGTTAAAACATGTTTAAGTGGTGTGTATATTTAAATTCTTCGCTCTAATTGATAATATAAAAGATAATTCCCATTTACACTCTAGTTGGTCTGGTTTAAATAAAAATGATAATTAAGGTCATATTCATTTGTACATATATTTCTTTAGCATTCATTAATTCAGTGTCTGCTATGAGCTCAAAGTATTGTAGACACCAGGGCTATCGTGGTGAAGCTTAAATTCTAGTACACAGGGACGCCTGGGTGGCTCAGTTGGTTAAGCAGCTGCCTTCCGCTCAGGTCATGATCCCAGCATCCTGGGATCGAGTCCCACATCGGGCTCCTTGCTCAGCAGGGAGCCTGCTTCTCCTTCTGCCTCTGCCTGCCACTCTGTCTGCCTGTGCTCACTCTGTAAAAAAAAAAAAAAAAAAATTCTAGTACACAGAAGCTTGCAGTGGTGATGTGAGGTAGACGACCTGTTTATATTCGGTGATCAAGGAAGACCTCTCTGAGATCCGGATGACAAGAATCAGAGTCCTGGGAAGAACATTCTTGCTGTAACAAATAACTTAAAGCAGAAGTGGACTTGACATATTGAAATAACCAAAAGAAGACCATTGGTTGGGAGTACATTGGAGAAGGGGAGGCACAGTGACATGAAGGCAGAAATGGGGCCAGGTCACTTAGACCCTTGTGAGGATAGTGATATGGGGTTTGAATTTATCCTGAAAAGCCACTGGAGGGTTTTCAATTCATAAATAAAGATTCAGTGTTCTCATCATCATGAAGAGTTCTCTGTAAGATATTAATCCCAGGGGAGCCTGGGTGGCTCAGTGGGTTAAGCCTCTGCCTTCAGCTCAGGTCATGATCCCAGGGTCCTGGGATCAAGCCCGGAATCAGGCTCTCTGCTTGGCAGGGGGCCTGTCCTTCCCCCCCCCCCCCCCCCCCCCCCGCCGCCTCTGCCTGTCTCTCTGCCTATTTGTGATCTCTCTCTCTCTGTCAAATAAATAAATAAAATCTTTAAAAAAAGATATTACTCCCATCTACATAGAAAGGAACAGATTGAATATGTAAGTAAGGTTCATGACTTCGAGCTAAGAACTTGAAAATGGAAGACAAGAGGCCTTTTTATGCTTATACCTAAATGCTGAATGAAAGGAAAAGAATTAGGGAAAATTGATGCATGGGGATTAGAGCACATAAATGATTACTCTTCATAGAACCAGAGTGATGTTATAGAATTCCAAGTCACAACCTCAAAAACAACAACCAACCATACGGAGACAAGGCTGCCAATGACAGAGCGACTTTCCTGAAATGACAAGATTCATGGTCATCTAGAACGTTCCACGTTTTCATGATATTGGGCCAAATAATCGGTCACTTTGGTTGAATGACCTCTGCAGAGCAAGCCAAGTAAGTATCTATCCCTGAGTCAAGGACAAATGGTTGGATGGAAACAGAAAAATTCAGCTCAATGTGCAGACATTTCATCAATGGAACACCAATCAAGCAGATTCTGTGAAATAAGCAGTATTTACTCCATAACTGTCATGGAGTTGAAGACCCTAGATTTCCAGAACAGGAAATATTTTAAGATTTTATTTATTTAGTTGACAGAGAGAAACACAGCTAGAGAGGAAACACAAGCAGGGGGCGTGGGAGAGGGAGGAGCAGGCTTCCCACTGAGCAGAGAACAGGAAAATGTGTAAATGAAGAGCCTTGTATAAAGAGTGGAGTAAGCTGTGGGAGGTTCAGCTACAAAGTGATCTTGCTCCTGATTCCTCTTAAATAATACCAGATTTTTTTAATAAAGATTTTATTTATTTATTTGACAGACAGAGATCACAAGTAGGCAGAGAGACAGGCAGAGAGAGAGGAAGGGAAGCAGGCTCCCCCCTGAGCAGAGAGCCCGATGTGGGGCTCGATCCCAGGACCCTGGGATCATGACCTGAGCCGAAGGCAGAGGCTTTAACCCACTGAGCCACCCAGGCGCCCCTAATGCCAGATTTTTAAGATCGAAGTGTTTCCTGTTCAGTAGTACTTTGGTCTGCATTCGCATTGCCATTATCATCATCCATTTCATTACTAATAGGAGAAGTCTGTGACAGAGCATAGTAAATGGCACGCAGGCAGTAAATGTTAACTTCCCTCCTTTCTTGTATAAGCATATCATTTGGTTAATTTGGAAAGCTATTGAGCATGATGTATACAGATTGGCCTAAATTTATATTTTAGCACTTTAATTCAATAGGACTAACTCTGCACTCTTTGGTAACTGCCTGTTTACAAGCTACCCACCATCCACATGCAAACATAGCCTGCCTGAAATTTGCTTCTTCTGTTTTTTTGTTTTTTTGAGAGAGAAAGAGTATGTGTGCATGGAGGTGGGTGGGGGAGAGGAAAGGGAGACGGAGAGAGAGAATCTTTTTTTTTTTTTAATGTTTTATTTATTTATTTCAGAGAGAGAGTGAGAGAGCATGAGAGGGGAGAAGGTCCGAGGGAGAAGCAGACCCCCCATGGAGCTGGGGGCCTGATGCGGGACTCGATCCCGGGACTCGGGGATCATGACCCGAGCTGAAGGCAGTTGCTTAACCAACTGAGCCACCCAGGGGCCCCGGAGAGAGAGAATCTTAAGCAGGCTCCATACCCTGCACAGAGACTGACCTAGAGCTCAGTCTCATGACCCTGAGATCATGACCTGAGCTGAAATCAAGAGAGATTAGGAGACACTAAGAGAGCTTAACTGACTGAGTCACCCAGGTGCCCTGAAATTTGCTCCTTCTGTTTTTCTTTTGAATTGAGTCCTCAATCCAAGTTTTCTCATTATCTGTGGCTTATTTGTGAGTAAACCTTGAATTTATTCATTTATGACTTATTTTCTAATTTCTTGTAGGAATGACTTTCAAGACAAATATAACTATGTAGAAGATGAAACCAATGTTATCAGATGTTAATATAGTAAAAACGAATGAAGATTTCTTCCTACTGTTTTCTGTGCAGAAAATTGATATGTTTTTATGTTTTAACTTAGCTGATTTCTATTTCTTATTTAGTTTGTTATCCCAAGTCAAAAGTACATTAAAAGTTTGACTTCTTTTATTGAATAATGTTGGTCTAAATTATCAAGAAATTGCTTCAGTTCTCAAGTTCACTTTTCTAATTTGAAAATATCTAGTATATGACCAAACATATTCTTTTTTTTTTTAAAGATTTTATTTATTTATTTGTTAGAGAGAGAGAGCAAGCACAGGCAGACAGAGAGGCAGGTAGAGGCAGAGGGAGAAGCAGGCTCCCTGCCGAGCAAGGAGCCCGATGTGGGACTCGATCCCAGGATGCTGGGATCATGACCTGGGATCATGACCTGAGCAGCCACTTAACCAACTGAGCCACGCAGGTGTCCCTGAACAAACATATTCTTAAAAATATCTGTTGCTCTCTAGCATAGTGGGTCTTAGCCACAGGGCCATGAATTCTTCAAGACCAAACTACTAAATTTCTATGACTTGATGTGTTTATTTTTGGTGTAAATAAGACTATATTCCATTAGAGCAATACTTCTTAAATGTAATGCAGAACTGAAATGAAATGGTAGATCACATTTTTATTAGATTATGCAATAATTTGGGTTCTGCCAAATCAACACAAATTTCACTCAAGTTGGGAGGCATATTGAACAGTGATCAAGTGAACAAATGAATACTTTTATAGATATGGGGTCTTTCTGTTGATTTTCAACTCTAAATTCCATTATGTATACTACTCAAATCCCAGTGTTTGAAAACAATCCAGCAATACACCAGAAGTGTGGTCCTTTGCTCTATCATTATACCTTAAGTGACCTACCAAAACTTTGATATTTAACTCAGAGGAACATGTAGCAACATAATGTTTCTTTGAAGTTAGTTACTTTATCACTTGAATAAATAATTTTATTAAAATACTACAATATTATAGTTAAGTGCAGACCTATTACATTTATTAAGAACTTACAGTCATTTTTCTGATGCATTTCTAAGTACACAATCACATATTCTTGGAAGAGTGACTTTTATACTTTCTTCTGTACACATAGACTGTACCCAAAGATATAACCAAAAGAGATCCTTATTTCTATGCTCTTTCTTTTGCCTAGATACTGCTCTTCAATAGCCTTATATCTAGTTTATTTTAAAAGATATACATTCTACCAATTCCAGGATATAATTTCTTTCTCTTAAAATAAAACATCTATGTTCCCACCAGGACAACAAAGTTTTCTCTTTATTATATTTATTCTCTGGGAAAATGGTTTTCCTAACTTAATTTTCAGGTGATGATTAGTTTTTTCAATAACAAAAGCACTGACCCAAATTGCCACTATTTATAGAGCATCTTTGTACAAGACTACATGCAAGGCCTCTTACCTACATCTTCCCAGCACTTATAAGACATATCTCCCATAGGAGGGACCTTTGCTCCAAGAGGGGAAGTGGACTTAGCTGAGGTCAGAAAGTTGGTAAATGGAGAGGTGGATGTGTGATGAGTTAAATGGTTGATGGGCATTAAAGAGGGCACTTGTTATGATCAATACTAGGTGTTATATAGAAGTGACAAATGACTAAATTCTACTCCTGAAACCAATATTACACTATATGTTAACTAACTAGAATTTAAATAAAATCTGGAAAAAAAAAGAAAGCTGGTAAACGGAATTGGAATCAAGGTCTATCTTGCCTCATAGTCTATACACTTTATAGTATAGATACAGTATGTAATATACTGTTTACTTGTAGCCTAATATGAATAGATCACAGAGAATTATCTATTGTGTGTGTGGGCTCCAGCTCCTTCTTCCTTGGATTATGGGATAATATTTGATTCTGCCGAGTGACTCAAATTATACATTTTAGGAAAGACAGTTGTCTCTTGCCATAAGTCTCTTCCAGTTATAAATTTTGTAATAAATAAACCAAGAAAAATTTATCAACATGTAATTCCATGTTGAAGGTTGTTATATTTTGCCCAAATATATTATTTAAGTATGTTGCTTAATTTTTTTTAACTTATCCTCTATTTGTCACATATTCTGGTCAACAGAATCTTCAAAAGAAATATTTAAAACATATTTTATCTGATTTTCTTCCATCTCAAGCATTTTATGTATTGTGGAATAAGCACCCATTTTACACTTTTTATCTAAAGTCAAAATGGAAATCCTCCCTTAAATTTGATTGATTAGGTCTCAAAGAGTTTCATTCACAATTCTCTATGTTTCTGAAATCAAACAAAAATAACTTGTATTAGCTAATTTCCCTTAGTGTACATACAGAAACTATAATTTACAACATACACTTGCTCAAGAAAGTTAAGACAATTAACTATATAATACTTAGTCAAAGTAAAAAAAATTAAACATGCAATCATTCTAGTAAAAAAAAAATATATATATATATATAATATACAGTCACTCCAGCATGAATTTAAAAAGTTCTCCAGTGAGAAATAAAAAAATTCAAAAGTTAAATTTGAAGTTTGAGTGCTTTTCTCATGGAGGCTTCTTATTCCAACTACTGCTAAATTTGATCTTTTATCTATGTTGGAGGTTAAATTAAAAAATTTGAATATTTTTCTTACTAAAATATTTTCTATTTTTTAAGCTCGGAGTCTTCTAGTGCTAATATATAACCCTTGGGTTATCTCTATGGCTGTATGGCAGCTTTGTACAAACAATTCCTGCAGGACATGGTCTTCTGTCTTTAGTTAGTCAATATTTGGAGAAGGCTTCTTCTGTTCATCTTTTAATAACAGGCCTAATCAAGCCACTTGGCATTATAGTGGCTTTGGGTCTAAAGTGACCAGAGTTCCAAGCAGCTGCATAGACTATTCTCTCTTTCCTTAAGGAAATAAGTAATTCCATTATTTAAATAAAATTTTTCTAGATACACAGAATTATTTTTAGGTGACATAGACAAATATTTTTTCTTGAATAATTCTAAAAACAACTAAAAAGAGAACAAATAGGGGCACCTGGGTGGCTCAGTGGGTTAAAGCCTCTGCCTTCTGCTCAATTCATGATCCCAAGGTCCTGGGATCAAGCCCCGAATTGGGCTCTCTGCTCAGCAGGGAGCCTGCTTCCCCTTCTCTCTCTGCCTGCCTCTCTGCCTACTTGTGATTTGTCTGTTAAATAAATAAATAAAATCTTTTTAAAAAAAAGAGAACAAATAAATTTATGGGTAATTCTACCCTTTCTATCAATGGCAGGATTTATAAAAGAATTTTTAAATGAGAATTTTTTTGTTTCTCTAGGTGATAAATAGCATAAACTCATGGCCCTTAGCCAAGCTAAGGATGCGTTTGTGTAAAAAATAAGACAAGAATCACCATGAACTCCCCTTCTAGGTTTTATCTTATGTCACAGCCTTTTTCTCTAGAGGGCCCTCTGTGTTTCAGTTTCTGGGTTCAGAACTTCTCCAAAAATAGAATTAAGATTATTCCAACTCATTGTCAATTTCTCTCCAAACTTCTAACTAGAGTACATTGTAATACAAAAGAAAAATCAATGAACACATGGTTCTAATAATGAAAAACTTAAAAGACATATACATTAGCAAGAACATACATGAATATCTCATTTTGCTAATTAACCAGGTTTCAGAAAGATTCACTATTAGGTCTTTAAATGTAGGTTTAGAGCACTACATTGACCTGTTCAAAAAAAAGTAACAAGATCAGATTTTTAAAAAGTAATTTTGAAACTTTAGAAACTTTTAAAAAATGATTTACGGGGAAAAATAAAAAAAACAATCATAATATAATTAAATAAATTATAGTGTAAAACACAATAGACTACTAGGAAATTGTGAAAAGTTTCCTAGTTGATACAGAATGATGTTCATAATATATTGTAAATAAAAGAAGTTAAGCTACAGAAAAGTATGTTTTGTGTGAATGCCTCTTCTTCAATGTCCCAGACTAAAACCTTGAAATCCTCCTTGATTCTTCTTTCCTTTATCTCACATTCTGCTTCCAATTCTTCAGGACATCTTTTTGGTTCCACTTTCAGAATGTGACACCATCTCTCCTATGTAATAGGCTCATAAGAACCTCTCCCCTTGCTCTTACCTGTGCCTCCTTTCAGTCTGTTCTCAACATAGCAGAGCAATTTTTTTTTTAATTTTATTTATTTATTTGACAGCGAGAGAGGGAACACAAACAGGGGGAGTGGGAGAGGAAGAAGCAAGCTCCCCGCCGAGCAGGGAGCATGATGCGGGGCTCCATCCCAGGACTCTGGGATCATGACTTGAGCCGAAGGCAGCCTCTTTT
>ML101130.1:12263-24207 GCA_003697995.1 Taxidea taxus jeffersonii
ATTTTATTTATTTATTTGATAGACAGAGATCACAAGTAGGCAGAGAGAGAGAGAGAGCGAGCAGGCTCCCTGCTGGGCAGAGAGCCCAATGCCAGGCTCGATCCAAGGACTCTGGGATCATGACCTGAGCCAAAGGCAGAGCCTCTTAACTAACTAAGCCACCCAGGAGCCCCCAGAGTAATTTTTTTTACAACCTAAGTCATATCATGCTTCCTGTGTTGTTCAAACCCTCCAGAAGCTCCCGCCTCATGCCCAAGGAAAGCCAAACTCCTTACAATGGGGTAACAGGATTTCTATGATCTCTCTTCCTGTCACTCACCTCCCTGTCCTCATCTCCTGCTCCTCTGCCTCTTACTCCAT
This sequence comes from Taxidea taxus jeffersonii, assembly GCA_003697995.1. Classification (NCBI taxonomy): domain Eukaryota; kingdom Metazoa; phylum Chordata; class Mammalia; order Carnivora; family Mustelidae; genus Taxidea; species Taxidea taxus. The sequence continues at coordinate 12,624 of ML101130.1, forward strand.
GCTTCTTCTGATCCATTAGTTTCCATACCGGCTTTCCACCCTAAGGCTTTCTCATGCCCCTGGAATGACTTCCTCCAGAATTTCACATGGCTGATGTACTTTCTTAAGTCTTTTCTCAAGTGTCATCTTCCCAATGAGACCTACTCCAACCACTTTGTTTAAAATTGCAAACCACATTCCCAGCTTCATCTCTAGCACTCTCCAGGCCCCTTACCCTCTTCTCCCTGTTCTATTTATTCTTTTTTTTTTTTTTTGGTAAGTTTTTGCATTTCCTAATACACTATTCGCTGTTTATTATAGTTATTATTTATTTTTTGTTTCTATCTAAAACAAAGAGGATGGTTCTCCGTCTGTTCCCTTTACTCCTATATTCCAAGTATCTACAACGGTGCCTGGCATATAGAATGTACTTAATAAATATTTGTGGAAAAAAGTTGTTTTTAAAAAATAACATAGAACCTAGTCTTAAAAAATGCATATCAACTGTTAGTGAAGATTATGACTGAAAAATATGGACAGTGGGTAGAATTTTTACCCTTTACCTTCTATATACCTTAATGTTAGAATTTTTTTAACAGCACCACATTTGTAATAACAATCCATATCTAGAAACAAAAAAAGAGAAAAAAAAGTCATCCTTTAATCTACTAACACATTCAGTACTGATTTTTCCTCTTCAATAAAATGGACTTGAAATCAAATTTGGATTAAAATACCTTTTCAGGGGCACCTAGGAGGCTCAGTCAGTTAAGTGTCTGCCTTTAGCTCAGGTCATGATCTCAGGGTCCTGGACTGAGCTCCACATCAGGCTTCTTGCTCAACAGGGAGTCTGCTTCTCCTTCTGCCTTTTCCACCTATTCTGTGTGCCTTTCTCTATCTCTTTCTCTCTCTTGCAAAAATAAACAAATAAAATCCTTTTAAAAAATAAAAAATAAATAAAAATAAAATACCTTTGCAGTTACATCCTTTTGGGAACTTGATTCTCACATACTGTTCCAAATTTCTTTTTATTATGAAGAAAAGAATCTTAATGTATGTGTGACTATGAGTTAAGCAGAGTAGTTAAAATCCAGACTGGAATTTTTAGTGTCACCCACCATTAAGACTGCATTTACTCATAATTTCTGATGACGCTATGCTTCAGAAGAAGTAGAAAAAACTCACAAAATGGTACTTCGATGTGGTATAACTTGAAAGGCCTGGAGGTCTGTGTGGACACAGATATATGATAGTCACATAAGTCTCTTTTTTAAAATTAAAAAAAAAAATTTCTATGTGTAAAGCCCATCAGACTGTGGGTATTATCCATGATTCTTTTCCTAAAAGAAATCTGCCTTAAAGGTAGGAATAAAAAATTAATAGATTAAAGATTTCATAAGGGTCAACCTTTGGCAAAGGATGTTTCTCGTGGTGGGTCGTAGTCATGGTATCTCAAATAAGCAGAAATAAATTGTCTGCAGGAGTACTGTTAAGATGTATCTGCCCTTTCCAGGAAGATGAACACTGAAAAGTAACAGAACTACACCTCATTCTGACCGAATGGGAAACTGTTTTCGAGCACGGTCTTGACACAATGGCTCAAAAAGAGATTAATTTTACAGGGTAAGGAGAAGATGTTATAGGGAATTTAAAAGGGAGAGTGGGGTGGCAGAGAGGGAGAGGGAGGTGGGAGGGGCCTTGGAAGGGGCAGTCATGGCTGTCCTGAGCTGCTTGAAGGACCCAAAACACATCTTGGATTTTTGCCCTATCGGTAGATAGCCAACAGAACTGCACCCTTTCCACGCAACCCATTCACTTAGCCAAATTTCCTTGAGCAACAAGCCGAAGTTGGCGGAAGAGTACATTTGTAGAAGATTAGGACCCAGCGTGTGCCTTTGAAAGGGACTGCATTGGAAATTCAATGAGGTCAAGTGTCTGTTGCTTCCTGCCCCAGAGCAGCCCTTGTCAAGCTCACTTGGAGCTTTTCTTTCATTTCCTGCAGGGACTCGGCCAGTCCCCAAGCTGCCAGGAGCATACAGCAGTTTACACAGTCTGACTCCGGGCTGCTGGAGGAACTCACGTGCCCAGCTGCTTGGACGATGACATGGAAGGCAGCTGTGCAAGCCCACAGGCTGTGCCTGGCCACCCAGGAGCTCTCCCCAGAGGGGAGAAGCCGGAGCCCACCTGGCTACTACCGGACACTGAGAGGTCAAGCTGGGAAGGGCCTGGAGTCTGCAAACCAGCGCCTTCACTGCTGAATAGTGCAGAAGAGAGTTTTTGGAGGGGGGGGCATCCTGGGGTCCAAATAAACTGTGTTCCTTCCTTGATTTCCATGGTTTGGCATGGGGAGGAGAGTAAGAGATGGGTTCTGGCAAATACAAAGCTTAATTCAAGTAGAATCTATGGCTGTAGCTTGACATCTGTGTGACTATGAGTGAGGTACTTCACTTCTCCGGAGTTCAGTGGCTTCATCTGTAAAGCAGGGAGAATAATAAAACCAACCTCAGGGGTATCATGAAGAGTGAAGAAGGAAATATATGTCAAGTAATTACTATATTTCCTAGAATGTAGTAAAGGTCAATGTTCTTGACCTGCTTGACACTTTTTGTTATTACCTTTTTTAAAATTTTATTTTTTTCTAATTTTTTAAAAAAGATTTTATTTATTTGAGAGAGAGCGCTGATGTGGGATTTGATCCCAAGATCCTGGAATCATGACCTGAGCCAAAGGCAGATGCTTAACTGACTGAGCCCCTCAGGCTCCCTTAACTTTTTTTTTTTTTTTTAATTTGCCAGTTTCTAGACCTACTTTCCTCATCCTCCTGATTTGTCCCCATATGTATGAAGCAACTCTTTATTGCCAAACATTTTACGGGACAGTGAAGATTATGGAGGTGGGACAGATATTGCTCCTTCACTCTAAGAGCTCTGAAAACTTCAAGGAAAGAAGACTGTCACCCAACACTTATGTGTACCCACTGTGTGTCAGGATAGGAAAGGGCATCATATGCAAGCTTATCCGATGCTCACAGCAACCTCAAATGTAGCTAAATATTCAATATTATTGCCAGTTCATAGGTTAAGAACCTGAACCCAGTGCTCAGCTAGTATGTGGTGAAGCAGTGTGCAGTACAGGTTTCCAAGCCAGAAAGACCTAGAATAAAATCCTAGCTCTCCTATCAGTATTATGTTACCTAGTGTGACCTTTTGAGGTACTCTAAGCTGCTGACTATTTTACTATAAAATGGAAATAATAGCTAATCCATTGGGTTTTTCTGAAGATCAAATGGAATCAAATGCTCAGTACTAAACTAAATCGGAAACTAAACCCTGTTTCCGATACACCAATGGCACTAAGTAATATTACAATTATGTTGTGAAAATTGACATTTGAATGTAGGTCTGTCTGACTCCAAAACTCTAAAACATACTCTCTTATTATAATAAGTTATAAGGAAATGAGCTAATGGAACATTTACTTAAAGAAAAGCTTTGAAAGTCAGTTTTACGTAGGAGTTCTTTCTGCAATTTAAGTGTGTGTGTGTGTGTATGTGTGTGTGTGTGTGTGTGTGTGTTTAACACTCCCCTGTAACTATTCTACAGTGTGGTTTTGCTTTTTATTTTTTTTAAAGATTTTATTTATTTATTTGACAGAGAGAGAGATTACAAGTAGGCAGGGAGGCAGGCAGAGAGAGAGGAGGAAGCAGGCTCTCCACAGAGCAGAGAGCCCGAAGGCAGAGGCTTTAACCCACTGAGCCACCCAGGCGCCCCTGGTTTTGCTTTTTAAACTCAATTTTCAATTTTGACAAGGGGGAAAAGAGATGTGTGCATTCTCCAGGTTGGTGGAACACTGTTCCACAGGCCATCAAGAAAACCGGGGCGAAAGCTGGCCCCCGCTGTAGGTTCCTCCTCGCTGTAGGAAGACCGAGAAGAGGATCAGTGGAGGGGAAACAGCATCCTTTAAGCAACGGACACGGAAGTTGCTAACAACACATCCACTGCATTCCATGGCCTCTGTCAGCTGCCAAGCAGGCTGAGCAACATAATTTCTCCCTAAAAAGTCATAGGCCCAGATACCACACTTATCTATGCAGGACAGTTTGAGGAGAGAGAACAAGTAATTATGAATGGGGAAATGTAATGCTGATTCTAAGCTCCAGAAAATTTATCATGCACCATCATGGAATTTGGTTGGTTTTCCTTTTATATGCAATTGAATGAGTTGACTGGCAAGGTTACGGACTTGGCAATTTGTGACGTCTTTGGGGGCACCACTTTAACACCCAGCTTAAATAGAATCCTCTGGAACATGTCTTTTACTATGGCAGATACAACTATTTTGCCTCTCCTCTATTTCTATCTATCATTAATGTTTTATTTCATGAGATATTTATATGCCTATCTCCCTTCCTAGATGATCTTCTTCACATAGGTAAGAAATACTGTCTTATATATCTTTATATCTCAAAGGCCAAGCAATGAATCTGCATAGATTAGAAGATTAATATTGAATCCATGAATAAATGAGCTGAAATATATAACATATAAATATATTTACATATACATTTGTATAAAACTATGTAATATATATATTTCTTAAGTGGTGGTTGAGTTGACTCATTTATTGAGTATCCTTTATGGGATGTTGTTAGATGATGATGAATGATGACAGAAAAACAGATTACCTCCCCCCATATGCATTTTAAATATATTCAAATTTATTTATTCCCATCCTAGATATAGTCTTGATTCCCTGAGGTATATAAAAGCACTAAGTTATTTAAAAAGCAAATAGCAGTGCTTGAGCAACTTCAAGGTCAAGATACATAGTTGTTTATGATATAAAATGTTTAATAAAAGGCACTTCCTCTCTTGGATCTCTGCTGCATTTGTCTTCATTCCCAGCTGACTCTTGGGAAAGGTTTGCAATTCAAGTAAAGTTTACAGGAAGCTTCTTACCTTCCTGAAGCAGTTTATGAGAACTTAAAAGAGGTTTCTCCCCACTCCCAACAAAATAAGCTTGTCTGTTGATTTATTGCACTTTCCTCTCTTTTCCCGAAATCTCAATCTCTTAAACACACACACACACACACACACACACACACACACACACACACACACATGGCTTTGCCTGTTTTTAATTTTCATTTCCCTGGCAAGCTGTATTGCTTTTTCTTTCCTTTCATTTTTCAGAAATGCTCTCCTGCACTCCCCCTCCCCCTCCAGTCACCACTGGTTTGAGCTTCTTTGTCCCGAAGTTCTGCCTTTGTTTCCTCGGCTACAGTGCAATGAAATGTCTTTCTCTAAACGTTCTGACCCCAAACCAAATGATTTTCAGGATGAGCTCTCATGGCCCTCTTGTGTAATATCATAGTATAGATGTAGGGAAACTGATCCAATGCGACTTTTTGTAATAACTTGCACCTTTAACAAATATAGCCAAGAGTACTTGGAATGTCTTTAATGGTTTCGGAGGGGACATATAGAACACATAAAATCTGTTGGTCGTTTGTAAATCCAGCAAGATTCTTAGATTCGGTGAATGCTACTTATATCTATCTTAAAGTAAACTTAGCCGTATTTATTTTTAACTAAACTACTTTCCGATCCAATATATGGCATTCAGCAAATAGCCTTCCCCCAATGAGACTGCTACATCGATCAAGTTCAGTAAAATGTTCTGTGTGTCTATATAGCACACCTCATTTTGCTATGTGCGTGTATTCAGACATCACATGGGTCTGAACTTTCAGCTGTTTGTTGTCCCTTATTACCTGTTTTTCTGTTACTGGAACCTGAAAGTGTTCTGAACAACATAGATGCTTGATAACTGCTGAATAAAAACATTTTTTTTACTCCCTAAATCAAGCATCTGCGCTGTGCCCAGCATTGTAGCAAGTGCTAGCAAACAGGAATGAATGAAACACAGCCTTCACCCTCACGGTGTTCACAGTCTAACTGACGAGAGAGAGACCATTGGAATCATTGTGATAAATTGCCTGATAAGTGTGTTAAAGGAAACATATCCTAGACTTAATTGAGGTAGGCATGCATCTAGATCAGGGTGGTAAATGTTGAAAAAGACAAATAGTAGTTTTCCAGGCAAAGAAAACGAGGATAGGGTCGCAGATAAAACACATATCTGGAGTCTAAACACTGTACAAAAAGGTAAACCATGTATTTTTCAAAAGTCATTAAAATTATTATAAATATTAAAAAACCATACTCTTGTGATAATTGCTGTTTACTTTACTGAAGTGACGGGCTTGTTGAAGGTGGTGTGAGTCACTGGGTCGCAAATTGGCGCCCGGGGTGACGCCATAGTTTTTACTGCAGAAATAAAGACTTTGGTGCTTCCGATAGCCCTCAGAAGCTGTGCCCTTCCTGCAGCTGGCGTGTGAACGTACAGACTTCACATGGTGTCGTACTACAGAATGAAGATGCTTATAAAACTCTCTGCCTGGTTATCTCCCTGTATGCAAAGGCTACGGACACCGAAGTCAGACAATCCCCAGCTAAGATAGTGAGCAATTATCAAGGGAGTAAGTGTGGGTAAGTACTTCAAAGTCACTGAGATCCAGGGTCCTCAAAGTTGAGAGAAGGTCAAGGATAATTGCTTAGCATGAGGATTACATGAGATTAAACTATCTCTGTCAGAGTTCTTCAGAGAAACAGAACCAATAGAATGTGTATATATATACACGAAGAGATTTATTTTAAGAGATTGGCTCACATGACCACGGAGGCTAATGAGTTCCAACAACAGCAGGGTGAATTTGCAAGGCCAAGACCCAGGGAAGCCGGTGATGTAGTCCATTCTAAATCAAAAGGCCTCACAGCAGGAAAAACTAGGGGTGTGGTTCCAATTCAAATGCTGGTCATATGAGACCAAAGAAGACCAGTTTTTCAATTCAAATCTGAAGGTAGGAAAAATTGATTGAAAAAATTGAAGTCCTTCTGGACTTCTCTCCGTCTCAGGGAGAATCACCCATTTTGTTTTGTTCAGGCTTTCAACTCACTGGATAGGCCCAGCCACATTAGTCAAGGGAGATCTGTTTTACTCAGTCTACAGATTTAAATGTTAATCTCCTCCAAAAACACACTGAGCCAAACACCCAGAATAATGTGTGACCAAGTATCTGGGCACCCTGGGGCCCGACCAGGTGGGCATGTGAAATTAACCATCACAATATCTAAAGCTTCTTGCACAATGATTGAAATAGAGTCTCATAAAAGTTTTAAATAAATGAAGGAATAAATGAAACCATGTTAAAATGACTTTCTTCATCATTGTTTGATGGGGAACAGGAAAAAACTGGCACCACATAATTATTTCTGGAGAAGCTAAGGGTCACTTTGGGAGAATGAGATAGAAGAGTGAGGAGGAACCGATCTCAGGAATTTACGATGAAATACAGAGTATTGACATAGTTTTCACAGGAGTGAATATGGCACACAATCAACCATAGCAAACCACAGAATGAGAAAATCGGCTTGTGGCCAACCCAAAGGACAACTTTCTAACCACAAGCTGGGATGCCTGATGAGCCATAATTCTAGTGGTAATCCAACATGGAAATGAAAGGAAAAATCTTGTGCTTGATGCTGTATCTATCAGTGGACTCTATATCCAACAAGTCCTCTAAGACAACAGATAAAGGCAATGAAACCACAAAGGATGGTATAACTTAATTTTTCCCATAGAAATAAACGAACTCCTAATGGAGTGGACTCTTAATGGGAAAGAAGCTATAGATATGAATATGGCCTGGGGTATGTCTTTCAACAGATCCTAGCATTTGGACGTGAATATATCTGAGTACTTTACACTTACTTAGTGGCTGTTAGTGCCAAGCATTCGGCTGACTGCTATCACTTATGTTGCATTCATATAAAACCATTGTAAGATATATACAGGTATCCATCTAACAAATGAGGATCCTGGATCTTCCATTAACCTTGGGAAGGTTAATGTCACATATCTGGAGAACACTGGGTCTGGGATTTCAGCTCAAGCCCTCTAATTCCAAAGTCAGACTGTTTAATAATCTTGGGTATTCTTAATGATTGACCCTTTTGCTCTTGCATGAAGTATGAGAAATTAAAATGTATATTTTAGAATTCTACGAAGATTATATAAGCTTATATATGCTACAAGAAATCTGGCCTCCTAGATACTTGGGTAGAATTAAATTTGATCATTTGAATGTACAGCAAAGTAGAAAAATCTTGCATAAAGAAAGTAACACTATGCCCAGTTGTACCATCTATCATGGCGAGAGGGGAAATTTAGTATTTGTTCAGTCATGGTAGGAAGAGAAGAAAAGTAACTAACTATATCCTTACTATGTCTTTAAGGTTCACCATTAAAGTTATGCTACATGTGTATGGCAGTACTCTTCCATGGTGAAGAACATGGCCTTTGAGTACCATTCTAGAACAAGGAAGACTAAAGAGACATGAAAACTAAATCTTTAGATCCTGGATTGAGGAAATATGTCTATTACTGGAATAATTGTTTTCAACAAAAATCAAAGTCTGCACATTTTTAACAACCGATGAGCCAAGCAAACAGTATATTCTTGTCTCACTCTTGCAATTTTTTGGTTAGTTTAAATTTTACCAAAACAAAAATTCGGGAGATAAAAGCAAAAATAAAATAAAGTAAAATACCTCCTTTCCAAAAAATAGCATGGCTTTTGTAGCTGGATAGACTTGGTTTGGATATCAGCTCTGCCATTCACTATTAGATATGGGGCTTTGAGAGGAATACTCAATCTTTCCAACCTTCAATAATTTCATCAATAAAATAGAATAAAAGAAACTAATGAAAACATGCTGAGAAAATTAAATGAAATATTTTATGTAACATGCTTAGTAGAATTCAGTATATACTAAAAGTAAAATATTTTATAATTATAATAATTACAATTTCTTTGATGAGTTTAATTTGCCTGTATTGTCAGAGCAATTGTTATAATCTGGTTCCCCCCCCATCTCTCCACCCCCTTTCTGCCCCCCAGGGATTCCTGTTTCAGAATTACTGCAAAAAGATTTTGCTGCATCTGGTCTTCTTAAAACATCAACTTTGATCTCAGAGACTGTCAAGGTATATTATATATCACGTTTTAGATAATTGTATATCTCTTTGGGAAAAGCCACTGGGTTATTTTTATAAGGCTAATAATAAAAACTTCTAGAAAGAGTGAACAACCCTGTTTTACAGATTCCAGTCTTTTCCCTAGCAGTGTTTTGTCAAAACAAGGTCTTTTCCCACAGGAAAATCTGTCAGAAAACCCAGCCTCTCCCCAGCTACTGTTTAATACCATTTTCCTTTCAGCGGGGCCACCAAATAAACCAGAAAAACTACTGTTAACAGAAGATTATAATTGTCTAAGAAATATCCTTGGTGCAAAGAATAGCATTTAACCTTGTAATAAAATTACCTTAAGTAATAATAATAATAATAATAATAAATAGCTGACACTCCTTTAGACAACTTAAAGTTACTGTGTGATTGCATTTGTGTAATATTCTTTAAATGAAAAAATTATAAAGATGGAGAATAGATCAGTGGTTGCCAGGGCTCAGTGCTAGATGGAGGTGGGGTGGGGGTGGGGGACCTAAGTGCATTGTTTATTAAAGGTCAACTTTATTAAAGGTCAACATGAAGGATCCTTGTGATGATGGTAATGGCATTGTTCTGCATCTTGAGCATGGTGGTAGATACATGAACCCACGCCTGTGAGTGTAGGCAAAACTCATACAATCTAAATAAAGTTGGTGGATTTACCAATGTCAATTTTCTGATTGTGATATTGTGCTACAGTCTTTGCAAGGTGTCACCAATGGAGGTAAAGAGTATTTTGGATCTCCTTGTGTTATTTCTTTCAACTGCATGTGACTTCATAATTTTCTTAAAATAAAAAAGTTTAATTGGGAAAATATTGCTTAATATCTTTTATCTACCTTGATGCGGATGGTAACCTTTTGAGGGACAGGAGAGAGATTTTCCTAGGCCATTTACATACATTTTAATAATGCTTTGATTTTGACTTCCCAGATAGAATCTTCAGCTTTTTAAAAGGCCAGCAGTTAATACAGAACTCCTGACTTCTGCATCCTGAGAAAAACAAGTTAGGCAAACGTGGTTGTATCAGATCTGTCATTTGATAAATGAGGAAAAACTTCTCCAGGAAGAATAGCTTGAGTGAGTCCAGCGTCTTGAGCATGCCCAGGGGGAAAATGAAGTCATTGTTATCTGATGTGACACCTAGAGCAGCCTGCCTCAAACCCGCCACCAACGACGACAGTCCATAAAGAAAGTCTGGGATCAATTAAGGAAAAGTGAACTTCTAACCTATGGGAACTGTCACGGGTGAGTCCTGGCCTAGCTGATCTCTGAGTTTCCAGAGGTTAATCACAGCACTTCACAGCTGACAAGGACCTCCCCTCTTTTCCTACCTTCATTGACTAAACTTGTGCCCTCTGAAACCCGAAGGGCTCCTTATTTCCGGAGGGGTTGGTGGGGATGGTGGGGAAGAGCCCAGGATAGTCTTGCCCAAGAGTAAACCTCCCTTACTTGGAGCAGGAGCTGGCATGTAGTAGGTGCTCAATGTATTTGTAACAAATATTAATTTGAAATTAACTTTAAGAGGAGTTCTAGCTCACAGCTCCTATCTATACACTAGAAAAAAAAATCAATCATCTATCTGTTAAATGCTATGCATCAGACATCATCTTTACATTTGTAATTATTAATCATTCCTTTCAAGTATTTTATACAGTAGTTGATATTTTTAACATCTATTTAATTGATGAGGCCATGGAGACATAGGAAGATTGAATAGCTTCCTGGGTCACACAGCTGCTCAGTGGTGAAGCTGGATGTAAGTAGAGTCAGAGCATTCCTAGTCCCTGTGGTTAGACCACCAGCTTGTCTCCCCCCTGACAATTTATGGGGATTCATTAGGCAGAAGTAAGTATTCAAAAGTGAAGGCATCCACCTTGGTTTAGAACTTAACCGAAGTTCTCATATAAAATTTCTTTTTCTTTTAAAAGATTTTATTTATTTATTTGACAGAGATCACAAGTAGGCAGAGAGGCAGGCAGAGAGGGGTGGGGGGAAGCAGGCTCCCCGCCGAGCAGAGAGCCCAATGGGGGGCTCGATCCCAGAACCCTGAGATCATGACCCAAGCCGAAGGCAGAGGCTTAACCCACTGAGCCACCCAGGTGCCCCTCACGTAAAATTTCTAAAACCATTCTAATGGGCTTTTAGTGTTTATAACACTCCTATGAAGTGAAAGATACCAACCTTATTTTATTAAATGAGAAAATGACATCCATGAGGTTAAGCGGCTTATGATGATAACCCATTTAATAAGTGTTGAACTCTGTCTCCTGAGTTTTATCTTCCGAACCAGAATCTTGGGATTACCGTGTGCTGTTGTTTCTTACATTTCAGGGTCAACCTACCTTCCACGAAAATTTTAATCTAGTTTTAAGGCCGGACTCTGACTAATTAGGTTCACTGAGCTTGTTGAGATACAATATTTATAATAATATCCGCACTTTCCATCTTGGTTGGTTGATGTGAAGAAGAGATG
>RCUC01128011.1:0-20359 GCA_003697995.1 Taxidea taxus jeffersonii
AGAGATAAGGAAGTTAAAGCCCAGAGAGCATATCTAACCTCATACATCTGAAAAGGGAGGGAGGAAGTTTGAAACTGGGTCTGACTACAAAGTGGTGCTCCTAAGGTGAGAGTCTTGACTTAGAAAAATAAAAACAGCGTCCCTATGTTTGTCAGGTTGTATGGCTACTGAATACATGCTGTACAGTGGGATAGGGAAATAGATGAAGCCATCATTTGCTTCAGGCAGAGCTAAAACACTACCATAAATTTGTTTAATGAAAACAGATGTAGCTGAAAGCTCAGATGTAGCTGCTACCTTCAACTGATAGAAAGAAAAATGAACTCAAACTTGCTAGATGACAGACCTTGAATAACTTAGGAGACAAGAGGTAGACTCCATTGAGAAAACCAAGTATTTTTTTCCCTTCCCTCATGACTTTATCCATAATAGAAAGTAAAAGAATGGTTCATCAGATACCAAAAAGAGGGTGAAAAGAGAAGTCACAAATTGGGAGAAGAGACTTGTAAGGCACATAACTCACAGAAAGAACTTCTGCAAGCTAATCAGGAAAAAAAAAGAATCCAACACAAAATGAACAAAAGGGTTGAACAGCCTCTTCACAAAAGGGTAAATACAAATGGCCAATACAAAGAAAAAGATATACTGTCTTATTAGAAATCAGGGAGGTAAAAATAAAAATCTCTGTGAACTACCATGTTACATATACGAGACTGAGAAAATATTACAAATCAAGTGAGAATATGAAGTAACTCGAGCACGTACACAAGTCTGGTGGGAGGATAAATATGACAACTTTGTAAGGCACATTGACATTATCTAGAAAGTTGTTTTACTCCTTGATATATACCATAGGGACAATATTGTCCACATATACAGAGAGAAAAAAGGATCATAGCAACACTAGTGTAATAACTTAAAAAAAGGGGGGGGTAAAAAGAGAAGCAACTCAAATATCAATCAACAGATCAACAATAAGTAGATACATAGATGATGGTGTAGCTGTGTGATAGACTATTACATAACAGTGAAAATAAATACATGTACAGCTACATGGAATAATATGAATGGATCTTAGGAATTAAAGATTAAACAAAAAGCTGTTGCAGAAATATATATGAAGTAAAATTCCATTTACAAAACCCTTTGACCTGTGAGACTAAGTGATATAGCTAAGGAATGATAATGCAAAATTCAGGCCAGAACAGGGATACGCTATGCAGAGAAAAGTGAGTTGACAGCAAAATTAAATGTAGTGTTTTCTTCTTAACTTTAGTGGTGGGTGTCCAAGTGAACATTGCATAATTATACTTTTTCTAATTCTTTTTTGGGGGCTTTTTTAAAAAAAACTCTCTATATAACACAAAATTGACCATTTTAACAATTTTAAGTGAACAGTTCAGTGGCAATCATCCTTAGATAAAAAGAATTGTTCTTATCTAATAATATTTGATTAAAGGAGTTTATAGCAATGCTTGGTGATAATTACATCACTTTCATATCATTGGTGAATTTTAGCCAGTTCATGATTGTAAGAAAAAGTATCTCATTTTGGTAAGTTACCAAAGTCAAAAATTTGGTTTTCTTTGCTGAGAAAAGTACACTGAGTTAGTCTGGGGGAAATTAATATAATATATAGGGGAAGATTAAGAAGTTTCTTCTCCTGAAGTAAATTAAAAATAGCGACATATTTACAGTGGGATCTGAAGGTTCAATGACACCTAGAGTTTATCTGCCTCTTTGTAGGGTTGATTATAAAACAAATTTTAAGTCATATAGTTGTTTTATTGCATTCATTAACTTTCAGTTCTCTTTCTAATTATTATTACTATTAATTATTACTAGCCCAGTAATAAAAAAGATTGACAGTTGCTTCTGAACACTTTCTAAATATTACATAGTTAAAAGTAGCAAGTAATTGTTTTATAATGCTTTCTATAATACCAACCATTCATGTGTTCTGTGAAGAGCAAGGATAAAACAGCAGGTATGAAACCCAGTGGAGTTATTTCAAATTTTCCATCATGTCACACTTTTGAGCATTATTGATCTCATTTTTCTTTCTCTAAAGCTAGGATTTCAGACCCAAGCTTAGCAATTTCTTGTTGTGGTTGTTCACTTATTCCCCATGCCTGTTGCAGCATGACTTAATCATTGTTTAAAAGCAGTTGTAACTCCAGAAACTGGCAAGGAAAAAAAAGGAGGGGGGGAGTAGGGCTGTATTAGGCAAGAATTCTGTTTTATAATAAAAGAAGCCATTGAGCACCAAAGCTGATTATGAAACAAACCCAATCAAGGTCTGAAAATTCCATCAGAGAATGAAGCATGATGGGAATTTTCAAGTCCTAATTTCTTTTCTGCCTATAGGAGTTCTTCGTTAAAAGCAATGTATAAACCCATTAAAAAAATCTGGCAAGACTTCAAAAAAAAGTAGTTTAATCTGCTACATTTTATGACATTTTATAGCCAGTTCGTGTTTTAACAAGTTCATTCACTTGATAATTACAATACATTATCTGATACATTTCCCTTTTATAAACTAGATATTTTTCTCATGAAGTATTATTTGTTCAGATTTTTTAAAATCTCAGTTTCTTTATGGGATAGTTCCATCAATATTCACAATGCGTAATTTATGTTACACATTTGTTATAAAGGACTTAGCCAACAATGTACCATGAAGAATAATGATAATACACTTTGCTGGTTCTGCTTCTTTAGGATTTAATTAAATGTAACCACATGGCACTGAGAAGATGGCATATAGATGATTTGTGAGAAACAACATGGCAAAGTAAATTAAAATTGTAAACAATTGTTTCTTTGTACAAATAACTAAGTTTCACTGCATTCTGAGAGGCAATAGTGTTCAATGGAATTACTTGGATGACAGATCCCAACTTCTACGTTCTCAATTGCAGAAATAAATTAAACACTAAATGTACTATCTAAGCCTATTATAATTTGTTGGAAGCACTCACTTAAGCATTTTCTGGAAATTCATATCTAGGGTAATACATAAAGACCCGATTTGATAAACTTGCACATGGTGAAGCTGCATTAAATGTCTTTAACTCTCTGATATTCTTTCCTTTAAAGAGTATAAATATGTGTATATTACAAATATATGTATGTGTGTTTGCATACATATATTTCCTACCCCACTCCACCCATGCTCTAGGTGGTACATTCTCAGTCAATGGAATCTAGCCAACATACTATATGGTACATATATGTCTGGCTAAAGGGCATTGGTGCACCACCATCATATTACAAAGACCCTCTGCCAAAGAGTACTCTACCTGATTTTCCTAAGTTAACTAGGTTCTAAAACATGTAGTGTTTACTGTGTTGTAACTGCTCTTTCTACTATTTTTTTATGGTGAAGTTTTGACCCATAATGAATGACAATAAATCAAAGAGTACAGAAGTAATGTGTACACAAAGGTGGTGAGGGCAGTAAAGAATGATGAACAAACACCCACAGTGACCAATTCCCTTTCTGCAAAGATTGTTCCGGTTGTCTTACAGAGAATGGACTGGAGGAGTCAAAAGCCAAAGTGGAAGTGTTGTTGCAGAAGTCTTGGTAAGAGAAGTGGCCATCAGGACCAAACAGGGCCAAGGAAATGGAAAGAGTGAAGAGATGCGGCTTGCTGATGGAGTGGGTATGGCGACGCAAGGAAAGGAAGACTCAGCAGTGACTTCCACGTTGTAGCCTTGAGCATTTGGGTGGCCGGGGGTGGCATGCTCTGACAAGAGTAAGATCAGACAATGGAAAAGAGATTTGGGGGGAAGGATTGGTTGACTAAAGTCAAGAATTCTATTTAATCCTCTTTTTATGGATTGATTCTACAGTTTTATTCTGTCAGAAGTGGCCATAAGCAGAAATTCACTTACAAATAACCTCATTGTTGATCCTGTTTGAGCTACGAAATATCTGCTTTATAAAATGACATTACAAAACTAAATACTGTAATTCCTCTCAACCTGGCATAACAAGTAATCATGTGAGAACTATAATGAGTCTCAGGACACAGCACATTTTGAGCTTCTCAGAGGAAAGTACTGGTAATATGTGGAAGGGTCATTAATTTAGTATCCAGAAATACATTGTTGGATACCGTAGTGCTAAAAATAAGAGTAGAGGTTTAAAAATACTAGCACAGTCTCCTCCCATAAATGCTTTCTCTAATGGCATTGCTCCTTTTCATGTATCCTGTCCTAGTTTAAGTCTATGAGCTTTGAAACAAATAATTTGACAAACTCACAATCTGGAAAGGTACTAATGCAATATTTGAAGTAAAGTTCACTATATTTAGAGATGGTATTCTCCTTGTTTTCCTTGGACTTCTGTGCTTTTCAAGTTGAGGAGAATTCTGGAAGCTTTACATGGGATTTACCTATTTCAAATTCTTTTTTTTTTTAATTTCTTTTCAGTGTTTCAGAATTTATTGTTTATGCACCACACCCAGTGCTCCATGCAATACATGCCCTCCATAATACCCACCACCAGGCTCACCCAACCCCCACTCCCCTCCCCTCCAAAACCCTCAGTTTGTTTCTCAGAGTTCACAGGTTTGTCTCTCATGGTTTGTCTCCCCCTCCGATTTCCCCCAACTCACTTTTCCTCTCTTTTCCCAATGTCTTCCGTGTTATTCCTTATGCTCCACAAATAAGTGAAACCATATGATAATTGACTCTCTCTGCTTGACTTAATTCACTCAGCATAATCTCTTCCAGACCCATCCATGCTGACCCAAAAGTTGGGTATTCATCCTTTCTGATGGAGGCATAATATTCCATGGTATATATGGACCATATCTCCTTTATGCATTCATCCGTTGAAGGGCATCTTGGCTCTTTCCACAGTTTGGCGACTGTGGCCATTGCTGCTATGAACATTGGGGTACAAATGGCCCTTCTTTTCACTACATCAGTATCTTTGGGGTAAATACCCAGTAGTGCAATTTCAGGGTCATAGGGTAGCTCTATTTTTAATTTCTTAAGGAATCTCCACAGTGTTTTCCAAAGTGGCTGCACTAACTTGCATTCCCACCAACAATGTAAGAGGAACCCTTTCGCCACATCCTCTTGAACACTTGTTGTTTACTGTCTTGTTAATTTTGGCCATTCTAACTGGTGTAAGGTGGTATCTCAATGTGGTTTTGATTTGAATCTCCCTGATTGTTAATGATGATGAATATTTTTTCATGTGTTTGTTAGCCATTTGTATGTCTGTTTTGGAGAAGTGTCTGTTCATGTCTTCTGCCCATTTTTTGGACATGATTATCTGTTTTGTGTGTGTTGAGTTTGAGGAGTTCTTCTTTATACATCTTGGATATCAGCCTTTGTCTGTAGTGTCATTTGCGAATATCTTCTCCCATTCCGTGGGTTGCCTCTTTGTTTTGTTGACTGCTTCCTTTGATGTGCAGAAGCTTTTGATCTTAATGAACTCCCAAAAGTTCATTTTCACTTTTGTTTCCTTTGCCTTTGGAGACCTATCTTGAAAGAAGTTGCTGTGGCTGATGTCAAAGAGGTTACTGCCTATGTTCTCCTCTAGGATTTTGATAGATTCCTGCCTCACTTTGAGGTCTTTCAAATTCTTGACTAGAGGACTAATTATTAATTGTATAAAATTACTCATAGAAAGCTAAATATGGGTCTTTATGCCATATCAATTGTCTTATTGCATTGATTTTTCAATGTTTGTAAGGAATAGTGTATGCAGTTACAGCTATTGCCCAAATTTTATTCTTCTCTGAGGCATCCATGAGCCAACCTTCAGAGATCCAAGTGTTGAGATATATAACTCATTCTTGAATGTTTCTAGAGAATTCCCAGTTAGATCAATTTAATAAACATTAAGAAAATGTGTACCATGTGTCAGCAACTGCAAGGGGCTGAGGATACAAAATCAGTATTTTTATAAACTGCCTCAAATCCCCACTTTTTTTTTTTTAATAGTAGCTGATGTTCACTGAGCTCTTAGTGTGTTCCAATAAATGTTTTAGATAGTTTCAAGGAATAACTTAGTTATTTTTCACACAAATTTTCTCACATTACAAGGAATGGGATGACCAACTTGTCCCAGTTTGCTTGGGACTGCCTCAGTTATTATTTTAAATTGAGGCGAAATTCACATAACTTAAAATTAACCATTTTAGATTGCATATTTGGTGGCATTTACTACATTCAAAATGTTGTGCTATCACAACCTCCGTTATCTAGTTCCAAAACATTTTCATCATCCCAAAAGAAACTTCCTAACCCATTAAGGAATCACCCACTATGCCTATCTCCCTGCCCAGCTCTTGGAAGCCATCAATCTGCCTTTTGTCTTTATAGGTTTACCTATTTCTGACATTCCACATAAATAGAATCATACAATATATGACCTTTTGTATCTGGCTTCTTTGACTTAGCATGTTTTTGAGGTTCATCAACACTGTAGCATATGTCAACACTTTATTCTTTTTGTGGCTAAATAGTATTCCATTGTAAGTACATACATTTGTTTATTAATTGCCAGTGGTCAGATATTTCAGTTGTTTCCACTTTTTAGCTATGGTAAATAGTGTTTCCATGAACATCCATATACAAGTATTTGAGTACCTGTTCTCAAATCTTTTGGATAAATACCCAGGAATGGAATTGTAGAATCATATGGCAATTCTACACTTAACTTTTTGGAAAATCACCCAGCTATTTTCCACAGGGGCTGCACAAAAGTTCCAGTTTCTCCACATCCTTGTCAACACTCACACTTCTTATTCTCCATTTTATGTGTGTGCGTGTGTTTGTGTGTGTTTAATTATAATGATCCTACTGATCATTATAATTAAATCTCTGTGGTTTTAAGTTTCATTCTCTAATGCCTAATGATGCTGAACATCTTTTCAGGTGTTCATTGACAATCTGTCTATCTTTTTTGGAGAAAAGTTTATCAAGTACTTTGTGTATGTTTTCCTTGGGTCGTTTGTCTTTTTGTTGTTGCGTTCTAAAAATCTGTATATATTCTGAATATTTAACTCCTTATCAGTTGTATAATTTGTAAATATTTTCTCCCATTGTGTAGGTTGTCTCATCACTTTCTTCATAACAAAAGTTTTAAATTTGATGAAGCACAATTTCTCTATTTTTTCCTTTTCTCCTTTTGGTGTCATGTCTAAGAACACATTGCCAAATCCAAGGTCACAAAGATTTAGGCCTACATTTTCTTCTAAGAGTTTTATAGTTGTAATTCATATATTAGGCCATTTCATTTTACATTAATTTTTGTGTATGGTATGATTAGGGGTACAATTTCATTATTTTGCATGTGGATACCCGGTTGCTCTAGCACCATTTGTTAAGAGACTATTTTTTTCCTACTTAATTATCTTGGCACCCTTGATTTAATTGTCAATTGGCCTAAGTTTGGCAGTAATTTCTGTGACATTGGCTGAAGAAACATTTTTCTAGATGTGTCTCCTCAGGCAAGGGAATCCGAAGCAAAAATAAACCAGCGAAACTACACCAAGATAAAAAGCTCTTGCACAGTGAAGGAAACCATCAACAAAACAAAAGACAACCTACTAAATGGGAGAAGATATTTGCAAGTTATGTATCTGATAAGGGGTTAATATCCCAAAATATAAAAAAAATATAAACAACTCAACACCAAAAGAAAAAAAAATCTAATTAAAAATCGGCAGAAGACCTGAATAGACATTCTTCCAAAGAAGATATACAGATGGCCAACAGACACATGAAAAAATGCTCAACATCATTTATCATCAGGGAAATGCTAATCAAAACCACAATGAGATATCACTTTATAACTGCCAGAATGGCTAAAATAAAAAACACAAGAAATAACAAGTGTTGGGAAGAATGTGGAGAAAAAGAAACCCTCATGGGAATGCAAACTGGTGAGAATGCAAACTGGTACAGCCACTGTGAGAAACAGTATGGAGGTTCCTTAAAAAATTAAAAGTAGAATCACCATATGATCCAATAATCTTACTACTGAGTATTTGCCCAAAGAAAATGAAAGTACTAATTTATTTTTTTTTAAGATTTTATTTATTTATTTGACAGAGATCACAAGTAGCCAGAGAGGCAGGCAGAGAGAGAGGGGAGAAGCAGGCTCCCCCCTGAGCAGAGAGCCCGATGCAGAGCTGGATCCCAGGACCCTGAGACCATGACCTGAGCTGAAGGCAGAGGCTTTAACCCACTGAGCCACCAAGGGACCCTGAAAGTACTAATTTAAAAAGATACATGCACCCCTGTGTTTATTGCAGAATTATTTACAGTAACAAAGGTGTTGAAGTAACCCAAGTTTCCATCAATAGGTGAATGGATAAAAGAATAGGTGATATATACATATATATATATATATATATACCCACCCACACACACATAATATATTATGTATTATATGATATATATGTAATTATATATAATGAAATATTACTCAGCCATAAAAAAAGAATGATATCTTGCCATTTGCAACATGGATAGTTTTAGAGAGTATAATGCTATAAAATGAGTCAGTCAAGAAAGACAAACAGCATATGATTGTACTCATGTGGGATTTTTTTTCTTTTTTTTTTAAAAAAGATTTTATTTATTCATTTCACAGACAGAGATCACAAGCAGACAGAAAGGCAGGCAGAGAGAGAGGGGAGGAAGCAGTCTCCCCGCTGAGCAGAGAGCCCGATGGATGTGGGGCCCGATCCCAAGACCCTGAGACCACGACCTGAGCTGAAGGCAGAGGCTTTAACCCACTGAGCCACCCAGGCGCCCCACTCATGTGGAATTTAAAAAACAAAACAAATGAACAAACAAAGAAAAGGAAGATACAAATAAAAAGACTCAAATACAGAGAATAATCTGGTGGTTGCCAGAATCAAGGTGGGTGGGGGGATGGGTGAAAGAGATAAAAAGGATTAAGAGTTCATTTATCTTGATAAGCACTGAGACTGTAGGAATTGTTGAGTCATTATATTATATACATACAACTAAAAATAACACAGGATGTTAATTACTTCAGTAAAAACCCAAAATAAATTAAAAATAAAACAGTAAGGAGCTACATTAAATACAAATTCAGCACAGTGAGATTTCAGTGTGTGTTACACATACATATTTTGTAATGTTTATTCTGAATAGTTTAAGAACACTTCTTACAAGAAGAAGCTACATTAAGGACACAATAGTACAGTGCAATGGAACATGTTCCCATTTTGCAATGCTTATATAGAACTGTTTTTTCAAAAATATTTTAAAAAAGAAATTAAAAAAATCAATTGGCCATAGATGTTTGGGTTTATTTCTAAACTGTCAGTTTTATTCTGTTGGTCTATATGTCTGTCTTTATGTCAGGACTCAGACTCTCACTTCTTGAAGTGGAGGTGAGTAAAACAGAGAGAGATTCATACCAAAAAATACATATATCTACAAAAATGTAAAAGTAGAGTTTCTATCATTGAAGAGCTCACAGGAATCAGGATTGTGCAATCCCTTGAAATTACACAAAATATTTTCATGAATGTATGGCTCACATTTATCTAGGGATAGGGATCCATAGTTTTCCTTAGATTCCCAAAGTGTATATAAAACAAACACACAGGTAAAAATTAATTAAGAGAACAGTCATTCTCAATCCTAGGTATATATTAGAATCCCCCAGGAAGCTTTTAACAACTACTAATTCTTGGAAGTCATACTTACAGTTTCAGATTCAATTACATGGAAGTAAGGTCCATGTATTAGTATGTTTTTTAAAGCTCCCAAGTTATTCTAATGTGTGGCCAGCGTTGAGAGGACCCCTTGTCTAAAGGGAGAATCATTATTATCGTATAATGATATAATTTACTACACATTATATAAATAATTGCAATATAGTGTGATAAATACCAAATACAGGTATCTATAATAACAGTCTCTTTTCCCTTAAGGTATCACAGATTATGATTGGGAAATTTCTGATATAATGTAAAGACTGAAAAAAAATTTAAGAGAATTTTTAATCCAAATACTTATATATATTTTTATTTTCTCTATCTATCTGTTTCAGAATGCTGCCTCAAAATATCCTACTGAGCCATCTTTAACTGCAACCTTAGAAACCCGGACCCAGAGCCACCAGTTAAGCCACTCCTGAGTTCCTGACCCTCAGAAATTGGGTGGGACAATGGATATTTGTTGTTGCAAGTAACAAAGTCTTGGGATTATTTGTTATTCAATAATAAAGGACAATGCAGAGGGCAAATACATATTCAAATGCTCTATAAAATAAGCATGCTCTCCATGAGTGTTCCCATGTGTAGAAGAAAGACAATGGTTGGCCTTGTGGTAAGGCACCTGGGTTCCAGTTTAGCCTCATTGATTGCTCTGTGAAGTGGGAATCACAATGCTTGTCTCCTTGGCCAGAACTGTATCACATGTCCATAGCTAAATCAGTTATGGCTCATCCTTTTTGGCTCAGGCTGGGGCTGTGACTGGTTAGAGGAAAGTAGATACATATACAACATCAGGGTCTACTCAGACAAGGGTTTAATTTCTTTAAATAAGAATAGAAACCATCTCCTACCATCATATATTAACACGATGACCTTAAACAAATAGCCTCTCCAAGCCTCCTAGAACAGAAGCACTGATGACAAGTCTTGAGTGCGTATAGTGGGGTAAGTAAGTAAGAGAAGCAAATAAATACAAAAAAGTTATAATTTTTTAAATGTTATATTGAAAAGAAGACTTGGAAAGATAATTTTGACATAACTGCCAAAAGTATTCTGTATTTATTGTATACAATTTAGACTTGAAAATTAGCCTTCCCTAAGGTAACCACCTATAGCAATGGTAGGAATGAACCATCATGTAACGTGATGGTAGTACTACAGGAAATTAATAGTATCTAAAATATATTCCAGTTAGTACAAAGGAAAAATATTTTTCATAAGTTGAAAAATTGCCTGCTTAGGATTTCTAAGAGTAATCTGGAAGTTTAATAAGGAGATTTTTGATTCTAGTTCATTGATAACATGGTACCAATAAAGAATGATTTCCTTATACCAGCAGATGGACACAAATAAAAACACAGAATGATAATATTTACTTTCTTCAGCAAATGAACAAATAGCAAAACAGCAAAGCAGCTTCCTGTAGTCATAACTGAAAATAAATTACAGAAGAGTTTTATCAAGTACTTAAAATCTTCAATTTCTATAGATTTACAAGTTTGTTGAATAAGTACATGGGGCCCATATTTTTTAGACTGCATTTTTTTCCGTACCACAAATTATTTTCTACGTATCTTTTTTCCAAAGCTAGTGAGCAAGTTATTAAGGTTCACTGTCCCTTTGTATGACCTGTATTTTATAATATGGGTAAAGAAAACAACAATAACTCTCTATGGGCTTTATATAAAGTAGGGGAAAAAAGCTTCTCTTTTTTATTTTACAGCTTCTCTTATATATTTGGTAGCTCCCCACAGGCAATGAACGATGGAAGCAAGAGTTTGTTTTAACCTTTTATTGTAGTTTCTCCCTAGATCCTGGTTTGGACATTCAAATCAGTGTTCACACTTGAACTCCTATAAAATGCCAGGTGAGGAGTTGGGAACACAACTAGAGTAGGTGAGACTCTTGCAAGTACCAAAAGATCACAGTATTGGATTCTGGACATTTTAAATTCTAAGTTTTAAATGTTTTCTTCCTCAGCAAAAGTTAAATGATATAGTTGAGTTAGTTTCAGGTAAACTCTTCATTAAAAGAGTACTGTGGGGGGTGCCTGGGTGGCTCAGTCAGTTAAGCATCCAACTCTTGATTTCAGCTCAGGTCATGATCTCAGGGTCCTGGGATCCAGCCCCGCATTGTGCTCCCCACTCTGTGAAGAGTCTGCTTGTCTCTTTCTCTCTTTGCCCCTCCCCATCTTGCACCCTCTTTCAATAAATTAATCCTTTCTAAAAATTTAAAAATAAATAAGAGTACTAAGTTTCTACTATATAATATGTTCTGACTGCTTCTGCATATAGATAGCAACATAGATATTTTATTTTTAGTTTTAACATAGTTTGAGTTAGAATCTTAGACTCACAACTCATTTATATTTAACCACTTCATGCCTCAGTTTACTTGCCAATAAGTACTTACTTGACCTCTGTAAAATGAGGATAATATCTACTTTATAACTGATGTTGGTATTAGGATTAAATGAGTTAATATATGTCAATAGTTAGAACAATGCCAGGTACAAATATTAACATGTTTTTAAGAAAAAGTAAAACTGTATATATTTTTACTCATCTCTGTGCAAAACTATTGTTTTTTATAGCAGTGGCTACTGTGGTTTCTAATCTTAGCACGGGCAGTTTATTTAGCTGGATGTAGGAAGTCCATGGATTTTTGGGGTTCTGATCCTATTATTCCCAGGCCTCTGCTTTACACTCTAACTTCTTATGACAATGACTCAGAATCACTGCCATCCAACTTGCCTGGCAGCTTCTACAAAACGACTTAATTCTCTGTGTCCAGCTCATGGGGAACAGATGTTAAAGTGAAAAAATAACACCATAACAATTTCCCCTAATTAGCACCTTTGTGAGTAAACTGAACAAGAAGACTGAACTGTCCTAGAAACTAAATTACCCTCTCATCTGTGGGAGAACCTTCCAGCTCAGCAGTATGAGTCACTACAGCAGAGATAACTCCTCTGTGCCTCTTCTGTGAACAAACGGGGCCTTCAGTCTTTCAGGTTAAAAATCTGGCCATTTCTAAAAGCACTTTAATCATTCTCCATTTTTAAAAAGCCCATGTTTTTCGACTATCATCTCCTTCTTCTTCTCCTTCTCCTCCCCCTCCTTCTTATTTTTGCTTCTCCTCATTCATAAACACAAAGTGATATAACTGTACTTTCCACATTATGACTGACTCAGAAATTCCATTATTTTTATGACCTCCTATCAGGAGTAGCACAAAAATATTACCAAATTAAGAACTAGCAAGGTAACTTCTAAAAGGAAGAAAGGAAAGGAGGGAGGGAGGGATGGATAGATGGAGGGAGGGATATATGGAGGGAGGAAGGAAAGAAGGAAGAAAGGAAGGAAGGGAGGAAGGAAGGAAGGTAGGTAGGTAAGTTGGGGGAAGGGAGAAAACCCTGTTTTGTTACAAGAAGTTCCCAGTCAAAATCACATGATACCAAATGATGATTTTTGATGTTCTAACATGAAATCCAACATTAATTTGAGAATATTTTCTCCTTACTTAACATGCAGCATCCTCTGATAGCATTAATTTTAATATCATGAGAGAAAACTCTAGCATCTAACTACTTCATTTGCATACTATAATTTCTATATGATTCAGTTCCATATCAATTTGAAGCCCAGGAGCCCAAAATAAATGTATCATTATCACCAAATTGCAGCATTTTTCTCTCCTTATGAAGATAAATTTATTCTTAAATTTTTCTAATCCAGCTCAAAATATCCAACCACTATCACAGGGGACTATTCTGAAGGCTAAAAGAAGAGTTAAAGAGCCCTCTGGTCTAAGACCACTTTTAGTACCCATCAGTGAAAGAGGTTTCAAACCCCGTCTTAAGGGTCCTAAAGGAAAGAAATTTTATAACATCTCCCAATAAATTCTTCTGCAGCTTTGGCTATGCAGGGTGTAACAATACGGGGAAAAAAAAACATACATCCATAAATCATTCTTGAAAATCTTTCCATTCATAGTCATATTCTACAAAAGGAATTTCTCAGGTCACCTGACTAACATCTTACTTTCTGCACAGTATACAAGTTGTTAGGATGAAATTTTTAATGAGTTGTCTTTTATTCAGCCTCTTATTTTCTCTTACCCTTAGTATATTTTAATAAGTGAATTAATCCTTACTAAAAATTCTTTATTTTGACTTAAGAAATTTATTGTTACATTGTCTTTCTGATAATCTTTAGTCATTATAGATAATATTGCTGTCTATGATATCCTTTAAAAAGGCCCATATTTATTATCTAATATAACAGAAATAAGGGGAAAAGAAAGAGAGAAAGAAGGAACAGACAAATACTCATTAGTGATTGTTCATGGATTGCTTTGGAATATTTTTGCTTCAAGAATACAAACCAAATCAGTCCTTTTAAGAATTAAGTATAAATGCAAGTTTATGAAAGTCTATCAGTTTTTACAGCTTATAAGATTGAATGTTCCCTTTTCAAAAGGACTGATGAATGTTTTTGTTTCACAAGCAATGTTAATCTTCCTGAGTTCCTTTCATATGTTCCTGGTTTTGTTTAGTAGTTTTTTTTAGTTTTGTTTAGTAGGTTTTGTTTAGTAGGTATTTATTAAGACCCACTATTGATCAGACACTGTGTTCAAGGATGGGAAAACAAAGATGAACAAAACCAGGTTCATAGCTGTGAAGTCTGAAGCCTTGCAGGAACCACCAACACATAACAAACACATCATTTCCATGCAAGAGGCAACTGCCATGAGGAAAGTTGTACTGGATTACGGGAGGCCAAAGGGATATGAAGTCAGGGAAGGCTTCCTAGACGAGCTGCTGTAACTAGAAAATTTCTAATTTAATTTTTATGAAAATAGTCTGTATAATAGAAAGTTTAAAAAATACTCAGTATTTATGGCATAGACTCTGGGATGGCATGTATTGAAGATGAGAGTGAGCAGGAGGCAAAGTATAAATCAACTGTGTCACAGACAAAGAGAAAAAATTTCTTCTAAAATGCTTAAGCAGAGTTGGTGAACATTCGTAGACATGCTTCTAAAATTCTGACACAATTCCAATCTGTGTGTGTGTGTGTGTGTGTGTGTGTGTTTTCCACACCAAGCAATTCTCTGACATAGGCTGAATGTCCTACAATTTAACTCAATTCTGATACCATCTGTCTGGAGATAGCATCAGATTCCACAGGTTAAAGGCTCAGTCCCACAAAACTGTCCCCCAACCCCTCCAACACACACACACACACACACCTCTAATCCAAGTTGTCATTTGTGTTTCTGACCAATCAGCTATAAACTGGAGATTCCCAAGGCTCCCCACTTGGGTTTGGTTAATTTGCTAGAGCAGCTCACAGAACTCAGAAACATTTGCTTATACTTGACATTTCATTACAAAGGGATATAACTCAGGAATAGCCAGATGGAAGAGATTTATAGGACAAGGTATAGGAAGGGGCATACAGCTTCCATGTTCTGAGTGTGCCACTCTGCTCGAACCTCCACATGTCCACCTACCCGGAAGCTCCCAAACCCCATTCTTTTGGGTTTTTATAAAGGTTCCGTTACATTGGTATGATTGATTAAATCATTGACCATTGGTGACTGAACTCAATCTCTAGCCCCTCTTCTCTCATGGAAGGAGGTTCTCCTAGCAACCAGCTCTCATCATCAGGTGTTATCCAAAAAATGCATAACATAAACTGAAATGTGTGGCTGAAATGTGCTTTTTATGGCTACCAAGACACCTTTATCACTCTTATTACTAAGGAAATTTTAAGGGTTTTAGTAGCTCCCTGCCAAAAATGGGAGTTAGAGCAAGTACATATTTGTTATAAGTCACAGTATCATTGCCCCAACCCTAGTCTCCAAACATAAATCCCTAATAGCAAAATAATCATAAAAGTCAAAAGATATTGGCACATTACTAGAATCTCATTCAGTCATTAATAACTATCCAGGACATTGTCATCATATCATGTGAGAATGTCTCCTAAGTGAGGTCACTCAGGTGTTTAGGTTTCCATCCCATCTTGTCAGGTTCCAAAAAACACTAGCAGTGTCAGCAATATATGGCCTTCACCTTAGCAAGAGACATATCATTTCTTGCTCTGAGCCTTTTCTGAGGTGTTAATGTAATATTGGATTTCCTTCATTGCATAACCCATTTATTCATTCTTTTCCCACAGCTACTAATTTTCCTTCTCTCCATTTATACTCAGACTTCCACCTTGGGAAGGGACATTAGGTTTGGTTGCTGTTCTGGTCTAGATCGCAGACAGCAGTCCTGGTCTAGTACATGCCTGCCCCTCCATCCACACTCATTCAGATAGGTAAGGTTACACAAATGCTGACCTAGTGGGTTTTCATGACCACCAGGCAATTCCCTGTTAATCCCAATTTTGCCAGATGGGGTAAAGGCACACCACACCCCACCAGGCCCTTAGGTATTCTAACATAAATATTTAAAACAGAGTTACAGTTTCTTGCTTAGAAATCATCCCTGATTCCAGTCCCTGTAGTTTTAGCCCTATGACCATTGCAACAAGTAGTTCTACTTACTGTTTTGCTCAAACCAGACCGTGGGTTATTATCACTTAGATGCTTTAAACAGACAAATATATCTGAAGCCACATGTTCGGAGAAGAAGGACTGGAGAGCCTCTCTGGATCTATTTTAATATAATAACCCTAGGTAATTGTCTCGTAATAAACTTCCCTCTATCCCCTGGGTGGACCAATATTTGGGAATTACCTTCTAAAGAAATGATGCTCAAGTTTTGATATAGTTAAGAATAAGTGGGGTCAGGGCACCTGGGTGGCTGTCAGTTAAGCAACTGACTTCTGCTCAGGTCATGATCTCAGGGTCCTGGGATCCAGCTCTGAGTCCATATCCCACTCACTCGGGAGTCTGCTTGTCCCTCCAGCCCTCCTCCCTGCTCATGCTCCTGCTCTCTATCTCTCTCTCAAATAAATAAAATCTTAAAAAAAAAAAATAAGTGGGGTCTCTGGTTTTTGTGTTTGGAGCCATTTTCCTATGAGATTCTAACACCTACCGAATGTAAGAAACCCTGGCCAAGACAAAGTGTGATTGGTTTGCGTTTGGTTTCTTTAGATACCCTGCACAGGCTATATAAGAAACTGGACTTTTTAGACAAAATAGTAATACTAGTGAAGCACTCCCATGTTTGGTGAAAGTTTTAACACACAGCAGACATTGGTCAGTGCCCACCCTTATACCTGTACTCCTCTTCTGGCTGCTGCTATTTATATCTCTGGCCTGAGATGTAAATCTCAAAACTGAGGGCCAAAGGGCCTACCTAAGTAACAAAATGGAAGAGCTAGGATGAGCAACCTCAGAGGAAGCCCTCAACCAACAGCTCTCAAGGACTCAGGTATAAATGCCCCAGCTCCCTCTCTCTTTGGCAGGGCAATTCCGAGGCATGTGTTTACCGCAAGAGTAAGCCCTACTCACTCATTATGGCTGGCTTAATAATGCACATTTTATTGGCTGCCTTCCCTTCCCTCCCTGCTCCCTTATTGGTGTTCCCTGCACCTCTAAATTGCAGCAAATCTTTATCTCAAGGTCTGCTTCCAAGGGATTAAATCAAGGGGACATGACCCATTAAGTACAATGATATCTTCAGGTTTGGAAGATTTGGAAGAAGACTCTTTCCATGATTAATCAAGGCTTCTTAAATACACAGAATCTGCTGTCTTCTCCTGTTTTACAGATATGTATAAAATACATATTTTAATTTACTAAAATATTTCAGAATATTAATCTTTTATATATGTTATAATATATAAATATTATAAATGAATATAAATATATAAAAATATATGTTAAGAAGAAGTTTGCATTAAAAAGGAAAATATTTTAACCTGTTTTTAAGTTTTTCTGAATTTAGAACAATTGAGGAAATATAGATCAATAACGCTAATTCTTTTTGATGTAACTGGAGTGCTTAACAGGACTACCTAAAAACTTAACATACTTTGAAAATCCCATAGCTATTTCTCATGCCTTCTTTCCTATTCAGGGTGCTTTATCCAGTAAGGTAATTAAAATGCATTTAATCAAATCATATCATGAAATACTTATCCAATTACTGTCATTTCATTTTATAAGACATTCAATATTTTCTATTTCCTAGTAACAAAAACCTGAATTTACTTAAAATTACAATTAAAGTAAATTTAGATGTCAAGTCAAAACTGACTGAAAGGGTGCACAGTTTTTAGGAAAATTCCTTTCCCAGGCACAGGAGCAAAGAAGTTTGGCATTTCAAGCTGAAGTTACTTTCACAGCCCTTACTTAGCCTGGGAAGTCCAGTCTCTCCACAGGTGGAAATGCCCTTCCAGAACATCCAAAAGGAAGGAGAGGAAAAAAAATTCCTTTGAAGAATTTACTCACTGCAAGTGTCCATTATAGGTGCTATTTAACAAAGAAAGTACCGTCATTGATGTGTGGGGGAAAAAAAGTTTCTGAAAAGAATCTAGAAGACGATATTTTTAAAGCATTGTGATCTTTGAAAAAAATTAAATGTGTGAGTGTATTCAAATATATACATGTGCTCACGTCAGCAGCACATATACTCAAATATACACATGTGAACGTTGACTTTGCCATTTCATTGAAGTAGAGTGGTGAGCAGAAAAAAGGAAAAACCTGTGATTCCTAGAAGAGTCAATAATCCATAGCCAAGAGTATATCTCATTGCTTTATTTTTTCAAGTGTACTGAAAAGTTGGCTTTTTTTAGATCCTGTGATCTAAGTGTGTCTGATGTAAGTTCTACTATGGAGTCATACCAGATAGTAAATGTCTATATTATCCATAGTATCAAAGTAGTAAATGTGTTCCTGATATAGGCTAAGCCTGGGCATTTATGAGGCACCTGCACTTTTAAGAGTTCATATCAGCAGAACACATTGAATCGTTTCTTCTAAAATCATCTGCTAAAAACAACCCTCTTTTCCCTCTTTATAAGGCATTCCAGAAGTTACAGTATCCATAAAATTGAAATCATGTGGGAGTAAAATTTATATTCTTCCACAAAGTTCCTCCCAGCATTACAAATGATGTATTTGTGGTCCTTCAAATTGATGTGGCAGCCATCTATGGTGACTGTTCTAATAAAATTCTCAATTTAAGGGTAACTTGTTTTGGCAACTAGACAATTTTATTTAGCCAGTTTGAAAGTGTGGAAGCAGATAAAAATCTTCTTGATCAAGAAAAGAGAAAGTTTGTGGATGTGTATTTTATGAAAAATCAATCTTGGGGCAGTTGGGTGGCTCAGCCTGCTGATTTCCGTTCAGGTCAAGACCTCAGGGTTGTGAATCAAGCACCCACCAGCTCCTGCTCAGCTCAGAGTCCACCTGAGAGTCTCTCCACCTCCCTCGGCCACTCCTCTGCTCTCCTCTGCATTAAGGCTCATGCATACTCTCTCTAAGTCAATCAATCAGGCAAATCTTAAAAACAAACAAACAAACAAACAAAAACTCAGCGGCCACTCTTTGTTCAACGAACTGCAGATATTGCCTTGTTTTGTTATAAAGAATGGTAAGAAATAAACTCTATTTTAATCAAGAGAATCTATACCTATTTTGCTTTCTAGAAATGGGACAAATAATCTGTCCTGGCAGTTCATCCATTTGTGTGCATTGGGAAACTTACTTAAAAACTCTTTTCTTTTGCAAATGTGTTCTGTAGTATTGATTTAAGCTTCAGCTTCTCATATTCAAGGCATGAAATCAAATGATTACTTATGTGCTTGAAGGGAAATAAAAGACTCAAAAAATGATTACTGTCAAAAGATATATATTATATATGGTTAATATAAATATATCATAATATATTAACATATTAATATAACATAAACATATCTTTTTTAAGCCAAAGTTACCATATTTTAGAGAGCAAGAGAAAGGGAATAAAGATAATGAAAGATTTCAATGGTGAAAAAAAATATGCATGTTCAATCCAGAGTAAGACACATATGCTTAAATGACAATTATGAAAGGGAGCAGCCATTGGTTTTACTTATTGTTGAACAATTAGATGAAGTACAGCAGACTTAAGAATTCCCCTCTGCACTCAGGCCCCATGGAGGGCAGTTCCCCAAGCCCATTATGAAAGCTTCCACAGCCCCTCAATTGGATAGAAACAGATAAAGGCCTCTATCCCTGCTTCTTTCTTCCCACTGATTTTCTTTTCTTCTTTTGCTTCTCTCTCTCCTTTCTTGATAGCACCCAGCTTAGCTGGTGCAGTGTTTCTGACCATCTTGAGTCTGGCCAGTTATATTTGCCCGAATCTATTGAGGGGCCTCAATTTGTTCTGTGTGTAAACAAAAACATCTTATTTCTTCCAATAAATAACAGCCTCCAAATATTTCTGTCAATGCTTCCCTTTTCTCCTTGCTGATTAATGCCCTTAAAAATACTTTCAGCCGGGATGCCTGGGTGGCCTAGTCGGTTAAGCATCTGCCTTTGGCTCAGGTCATGATCCCAGGGTCCTGGGATGGAGTCCCACATCAGGCTCCTTGCTCAGCAGGGAGCCTGCTTCTCCCTCTGCCTGCCACTCCCCCTGCTTGAGCTCTCTCTCCAACAAATAAACATATAAAATATTTAAAAAA
>RCUC01128012.1:0-20682 GCA_003697995.1 Taxidea taxus jeffersonii
TTTTTTTTTTGTTTGTTTCTACTCTGTGCCATGCACAACTTAGGCACAGGTGGTGCAGTGGTGTACAAAAAGACTAAAATTCCTGCCTTTGGAGGATGAGTCCAGCACTGGTATCAGCAGATTTTCCCTGTAAAGAGCTAGAGTTAAATATTTTAGGCTTTTCGAGCCTTCGGCTCTCTTACAGCCACCCAGCTCTGCTATTGTGCAAAAGCAGTCGTAGATACTATGTAAATGAGTGGATGCGGCTCTGTCCCATCAAAATACTATTCACAAAACCAGTAGCCAGTCCATAAACCATAGTTTGCTGACCTTTATTCTAATGACTTAGTAGCACTTCATAGTTTACAAAAACACTTCCCTGCACACATCTTGTGCAACAACTCTGTGTCATAGATACATACATAATGTTCTCGGTAAAGACACTAGGAAACCTCAGAGATAAGTACTTTAGCCCAGATCTTCTAAACCCAACCCAAGGTCACTTAATACAGCTGTCATCCATGCCATATAGTTCAAGAATAACTTAGTAACTTAAGGAAAAAGTGAGTTCCCCTCTAATGGTAGGCTGGCAGACTAAGCTAACAGATAAGCTGAGGAATTTACTGGCCTGTTATAGCTCAGATCTAGCAGAAAGGTAATACAGAAGTTACCCAGGAAAGTTCAGGGAAGTGATTCATTTGTAGGCCCTAATTTGTCTTTCAGGTATTGCTGTAGCCATCACATAATGTTTAGGAGCTTTAAAATTTCAATCTGTGTTTGTGCAGAAATTCTTCTCTACTCCTGATTGGCACCAACCCTCTCTGCACTTACAGATCCTCTGATTTTAATTGGGCCACTCTGAGCACTTACCTATAGTTTTAAAAGTTTTAAACCTTCATATAGGTGTCTAAAATTTGCTACTTTAAAGTCCTTATGCATTTTTCCATTTAAATGTTCAGATGCTGGTGAGGTAGATGAGGCACTGGAATAAATGTAAGTGAAAATTAGGACCTATTTGTTAATAAAGCCTTCTAAATTTAACCTCAATTTTAATTTTCAGCTTTTTTTAATATAAGAAAGTAATTATTTTATTATTTCACTTAATTTTAAGGGATTACATGGATCGTCTTCTAGATGAAAGTGAAAGTGCTGCATCTAGTCGAGCACCGTCCCCTCCCCCAACTGCCTCAAATAGTAGTAACAGCCAGTCTGAGAAGGAAGATGGCACTATCAGCAATAGCAATCAGAATGGTAAGCAACCAAAAAAGTACTTTTGTTTGTTCATGATGAGGGGCACTTTTCTTTTAGAAGCCCAGGTAATTTAGTTTTGGTTTGTATTAAACTTCCAGTGCAGGTGTTATAAAAATAGTAATTATAAATACCCACAGAATGAGCATACAAATACCAACATACATATATACTAACACAGAATATAAATTATAAAGAGCTCCTGTTGATTTCACTAAAAACTAAGTTTAATAAAAATAAACCATCAATAGTGATCATTTCTTTTAAGCAATTTATTCTTTTTGTGTAGTATCAGTTTTCTTAATAAGTTGGGATGCTTGGATAGAATATTCTTGTTAACTCTTAGACCAAAACACCAGCCATTTAGCCATTTCACATCAGGAGTACACAGGTATTTATGAAATGCTTTGAAAGCTGTAACACTTTATCCAGAAAATACTTTAAGCACTTGGTGCAAAGAAGATAAGGGCACAGTTTTGAATAGTTTTCTCTCTGATAGTGTAATAACCTTGAAGGATGAGAAAAGCTAAAGCAGGTGTCAGGTTCTGCTTTAATACTGTACAGAAACATTTCTACTTTTATCTGGGTGAGAAAGAAGCATATGAATTATATTATGTTTGAGGTTCAGTTAATGATGTTTTTAAAATATACAGTGGACCAAAGATCACTGTGGTGATAAGGAAGACCTAGTCAGAGAATTATTTTGATTTCTGCTTTAATTAAAATGGTCTTCCTAAGACATTTGTCAAGCAGAGACTAATAAAGGAGAAAACCAGTGAATTAGAGATAAGCTCTGCACCTGCATTCTGACACCGTCTTAAGGGAGGGCTAAGCTCCCTGACAAACTAGAAGAACAACACTGAACGAAAATCCCTTATTCTGACCTTTGGTCTCACACTGGCACTGCTGAAGTGAATATACTTTTGATGACCCCTCTCTATTCCCTCACTACTTACCCCCTAAGAATAATCCAAACAAACAGAAAAGAGGGTTCAGCAGCCATTTCTTGGTTCTAATAGGTTCAGGGCATGTGGTCTA
Source organism: Taxidea taxus jeffersonii (assembly GCA_003697995.1). Taxonomy (NCBI): domain Eukaryota; kingdom Metazoa; phylum Chordata; class Mammalia; order Carnivora; family Mustelidae; genus Taxidea; species Taxidea taxus. Next base: position 2,266 of record RCUC01128012.1, read on the forward strand.
CTGAGATCCTGAGGTAGAATAAGAAGCTAAGGGTCTGCCCTTAAGACTAGGGCAAAAAGTGGAGCGCCTGGGTGGCTCAGTGGGTTAAGCCTCTGCCTTCAGCTCGGGTCATGATCTCAGGGTCCTGGAATCGAGCCTCACATCGGGCTCTCTGCTCAGCAGGGAGCCTGATTCCCATTCTCTCTCTGCCTGCCTCTCTGACTACTTGGAATCTCTGTCAAACAAATAAATAAAATCTTTAAAAAAAAAAAAAAAAGAGACTAGGGCAAGAAGCTCAGGGACACATATAATTGATACTACTTTATCAAATTCTCTTTGTTTTCTTTTTTAACCATTTGATGAGAATATGCAGTTAACCTAAGGAGGTATTTATAAATTAGTTATATTCAGTAGCCCAGAAGCCATTCACTTAGGTACTCATAATCAAGATTCCCACGTTTTTCAAGGAAAGGAAGGAATTCTCCAGTGCAAATTTATTTGTTTCGTAAGGGGCTTATTAGTGTCTTGAGATCTTATTTTTTTTACCTGCTCACAGTTGTCACATAGCTCTTTGGGCTTACTATAGCAGTATGATTTCTTCTGCATCCTGGTGCATAATCCCTGTATGCATTTATGATTTGAGTGCACTTTTGAGTTGGGGACATAGAATATTTTCTTTGACCAAAATGTAACATTTGAGGCTCATCTTTTATACTGAATATATTTTTCAGATAATTAAAATTTAACTATCTCAGTAGCACATTTTGTATTTAAGTATCCAAAATGGCTAGTTCATTTTGCAGTCAACTCTAAGTTCCTTTTTTACTGTAACTTCTTTTTACTGTAACTGTAACTTCTTTTCTTTGACCAAAATGTAACATTTGAGGCTCATCTTTTATACTGAATATATTTTTCAGATAATTAAAATTTAACTATCTCAGTAGCACATTTTATATTTAAGTATCCAAAATGGCTAGTTCATTTTGCAGTCAACTCTAAGTTCCTTTTTTACTGTAACTTCTAGCAAATAATTACTCTATTTTCTCAACCTATTACTGAGGAATTTATGTTTGCTTTTATGACTTTCAAATGTATGTTTGGACAATGCAAGCGTTAATTTTTGAACATTGTGACAGATTACTTAAATCCATTTAGATAAATGTGTGATCTTTACCCTTAAAGCACAATACCTTTATTCTTACATTAAGAATAAAAGTCATGTTATTTTATATGGCAGTAGAGAACTCAAGCTTCTAAAGAATGTCGATTTTTTTTTTTGGCATAGTCCTAGAAAGATATTACCATTTTGCTAACTTGTGTATATTTTTGCTTTAATTTAGCTTATTTAGACTACTGGACCCAGTGCTTGTTTGTTGTTACATAACACCAACATGCTCCCAATATATGGCAGAATCTGTTCTTAATTCTTTACATTTATTAACTTTTCATAACAAACCTGTAAGGTAAGTCTCTTATTACCCTCACTGTATATGTGGTGAAACTGAGACACAAAGAATGTAAATAACTTTTGCCCAAGGTGACACACTCAGTAAACAGAGCCAGAGTTCAGACCATATGTACATAGATTTGACACCTCTCATCCTTGATGAAAAGCTGTTTTATAATAGCTGTTTTAGAATAGTTTAAAAGTTAGCTTTTTAATACTAGCAGTTTCACTTACGTTTCTTCCAATGTAGGGGTGTCGTCTAATGGACCAGGTGAAATGTTGAACAAAGAAGAAATCAAAGTTGAAGGGTTACATGTTAATGGACCAACAGGTGGAAATAAGAGACCACTTCATGCAGATATGGATACTAATGGTTATGAAACAGATAACCGTACCACTGACCCAAAACTTGCCCATATGACTGCAAGAAATGAAAATGATTTTGATGAAAAAAGTGAGAGACCTGCCAAAAGGCGAAGGGTAAACAGCAATGGAAAAGAAAGTCCAGGTTCTTCTGAATTTTTCCAAGAAGCAATGTCACATGGAAAATTTGAAGAACTTGAAAACACAGATGACTAAATTTTAGACTTGTTTTACCTTCTTTGAAGTAAAATCTGGTGTGACTAAAATTTTCAGGGTTGATGGGTTACCTTAAAAAGTTGATTTCCTTGAAGCAGTTGGTTAAAATTTTGAAAATTTGAATTGAGTCCTAACTTTAGTAAATAAGATTTTGTAATTCTGCCCTTTGTAGACTTTTTACTTTAAAAGTGTAAAGATCCTCTTAAGGATATAACAAATAGTTTAGTCAATTTGAATGAACTACGGAAATATCTGTACCTTCTCATTTGATGTATTAATCTTAAAAGCTCACTACAGGTATTTTTTGCTTAGTTTGTTGGCAGAGAAGAAAAAAACCACATTCAAATTTGTTTAACACCAGTTTTTCTGTGTTTCTTGAAATGTCTTTATCTTTTATGAGAGACATTTTTCTCTCCATACAAATTGAGTGTCATTATTAAGGAAACCCTTATGAATCCTGAAAGTTATGCTAGCATGATTTTTTTATATATAGAAGTTTAAAAATAAACCAAGTCAGGTTTGTATATGTAAAATTGTTGACATCAATGATGTCTTTTCATATTCTTATCTGGGCTTAAGAAATACATTCTGTATTTTTCCAGATTCTTTGTAGCCTTTGAAAGATTTTTACAGTACATATGTCTTGACTGAGCTGTCCTTTCTTAATACAAAAGCTTGTATAATTTTCTTAACTTGTACAGTTGGTAAACTTTTATGAGAGGAATTGATATTCTGAGTCTGTCAGCTTTCATTTTATTTTGCTAAGGTTTTTCTAATGAATTTTTAAGTGTTTGTGTAGTAACTAAGTCATGTTTCTTATACAGGTGGTAAAATCGCATTCATAAAGGATTGTGAAAATTTGTTTTTTCAGATTTCTACTTAGGGACAAATAGTTTGAGAATTTTGAAATTAAGCATGTGACCTAGATTACATAGTTTGTTTTGCGTTTGCTTTAATTTTCAGAATTATTTTTGAAGCAAGACAAAAGTTTAATGTTGGCTTAAGTGCTTCAATATATCATGCTGACCAGAATCCTGTTCGGTTATTTTTATATGCATTATAAAATTTCCCATTTTTGCATTAACTAAACAGGGGAAAAGGTCAAGTAATATTTAGATGTTGGCACACATAAGGAGTTGGCAGATAATATTTGATTTTATGAGGAAAAAGTGATGAAGTGAGTGTATTTCCAAAATGAAAGTAAGATGTATAACCATTGCTCTGTATGATTACAAATAGGATCATCCATTTGCGTAGCCTTGCAAGAGTGCCATTTTATTTTTAGTGCAAAATTCTTGTTAAAAATGTAGTTTTATACAGCTGATAGACCAACCTATATCCAGACTTTTATAAAAGATTATTAACTATTCTTGTTTTTTCACACAGGCATACCCCAAATGCTTCTACTGACTCATTTTCAGCCATCAGTTCAAGAGCCAATGCCTTTTTAAAATAAATCTTCTGTGGTCTTGTTTTTAATGGCTCAGCTGTTTCATGCAATTGAGTAAAGGTTTGCACTGAGAAGTTATGGTTTAGGCCTTACCCCATGAAGTATTACTATTAACATATGTTCAGACTGCTTCCTTCCACCAATGTGAACAACTCTTTTCCCCAAACAGTGTTAAAATGCCACTTTACAACAGTTGACTTCATTTAATGCACATTCACTGTTACATACATATCTAGATAAATCAAAGTTTTGGGTGGAAGTGTTGAGAAGCGTGAATTTTTTGTTGCTTTTGTTTTGTTTTACCTACAAAATTAATTTATCCAGAATGGCAGCTTTAGCAGATGGTCATAATCCCTTTTCTAAATCAGTTTTTATTACACAAATCCAAAGTATCCTGGCTCCTAGCTGTTTGTCAAAGATGGTCTATAGAAGTGTTTCAAATGAAGAATGATGCTGTATTTTTTAAGTTGCAATACTAAAGACGCTATCTTCACCTTTTTTTAAAGATGCATTTTGTTTGCAGGTTTGTGAAGTTCTTGGAAACTAATACCACAGGAACATTTTTAGTACATTCTCAGGCATGTTTGCAAAATATGGCACATGTATACATGTTAGGAAGTTTTACTTTTCTTAATCTTATCTTTTTAAAGTACGCCTAATGAAAGACATTCCACTGTTATAATACATAATGCTCAGCTTTTTGTGAAGAAATATTTAATTGTATTTTGTGTTTATATAGGTATTTCACACAGTACTTTGTTCTTCATAATGCAGCCACTATAACTTGATAAGTCATTGCACTACTTTAAAATTTTTAGTAATATCATGAATTTAATTTGCTTGAAGATTTAGTACATTTCATAACTCTTGAACTCTTAACAAACTGCATTGGGAAAAGAAGCCTTTGTTAATAGTTTCCCCCACCCCATGCCCATCCTCAGCAAAGCACTATCATTTTCATCTGAAATGGAATTGTTTCATAATGTGTTTTCAAATAGAGTTCAGAATCTGCAACTCAGTTCAACACAAGTCTGTTGAGCTTTAAGATGTATTTGAATATTTAAATAGGCATTTAAAATTATGAATTAGATGTTTTTAAGTTTATGCATAGTAATTTTGCACTGTAAAATAATTCCCTTTTCCCATTCCCTGTCTGCCATTCTGAATATGCTTATTAAAATATTTTTTTAAACATACTTGTCTACATAATACCGTGTGATTGATTTTCATTAGATCGATTCACTAGGTTTTAGTTACAGATTTTAAGTTTGTACTTAAAATTGTACAGATTTTAAGTTTGAACATACTGTTCACAATGCAAATATGTATAATCTCTGTTTCTTCTAGATATAGCCCATGTTTGAGTGGCTTCTGGTCCCTTTCACTTCATCTTGGGTGATGTGTTTTTGTTTCCTCCAGAGAGATCCTTTGGTCTGTGGACCTCTAGTCACCCAATTCTCTCTCTCTAAACTATGTAATTACAAATTTCCCCTCTCTTTTGTAGTGCAGTTCATATATACTATTTCGTAAACACTATTGTCACAATACTTACTTTTCTCTAAATGGAAAATTAAGAGTGGGCATTTTCTAAGTGAGGGCTGGTGAATTTCCATTAGGGGAGGTGTACGCTCATGATCCTGGAGCTGTGTGACTGACTGACTGGCTCTGTATCACTGCCAAGTGCCAAGACACACATAAGCTTCCCATACCTAATTCATGGCCATGAAAATTGACATGGTGGAAAATCATAGGTGGGGAAGAACAAGAATTTCTAAATTTTAAGATTTTTATTCTAAAAATGACCTTTCTCTTTCTGTATTAAGTAATTCCACTGATTAATCTTTAAAATCAGAAAACCAGGCCTCTAATAATCAAGTTTATCCTTTGCAAAATCTTACAGGGTCATCCCCCCCAAGTCATGGGCTGATGGAGTAGCCTTATTTTCTAGTATCAGTTTTCCATAACCTCATTTATTAAGTGCCCTTCGAATACCTCTGACATCTTTCGACATCTGGAAGTACATGAGTTTTTCCTTTTCTGACCATGATTTTTTTTATCTTGTTTTCACACTAGTTCCTATGACTTACTTAGGGTGTATGATATGCTTAAAATGTCATTTTGCTTGCTCTTAAGAAATGTGAACACCATCTTATTGGCTACCTATTCTGTGAAGGACACTGAAGAACTGCCATATACACTGGAGCTGAACTCCATTCTCTGTGCAAATTGATGGTGAAGGCTTCTTCACACTGAAACGCCAGCAGGGACAAGTCTGCATATATCCTCTTACTAGCCAATATTGGGGCCTATGCTTGTACAGCTACCGTGCTTGGCCTGTGGCTTTAGAGACATGCAGCACATTCTCTTCATCAAAGAGAAGGTGTTAGCAGGTAGAAGTGTATGCTTAGCACGGAGGGTGCAAAAGGAAAGAAACAGTAGGCAGGATATGAAGGAAACCATTTACTAGGCTTTGTGCCATTGAATCTAGCTAAATAAGATCTTCCTTGAGCTTAATATTTTGGTTAGAAATTAAGCAACATGAAATATACGTAGAATTTCCCTAAGACCGTTTACTTTTAACGTTTACTGCAGGACTAAGTATAATTTAACGTTTACTGCAGGGCTAATTATACTGCAGGGCTGTGGATCATTCAGGACTCATCCCGTTTCTCACTCCCATCCAGGGAGTGCTACTCTAAGAGTAGGGAGTCTCCTGATTTCCTAAAGTTTGGGAAAAGGGACGGAGAACTAATGCAAATTTGGCCTGGTTCTAAAACATTCACTTTCTGCTGTTCTCATTAGCATGAATGCTTGGCTGTAGCATGGACTAATTGTGTCTTTTTATACACCAGCTAGAACTTAGAGTTCAGGGAGTTCTAAAATACATAGTTTTGCTCTTTTCTCTCTGAAAGAAGATGAACTCTGGATTCATTTAAGGACTATACACTTAAACTTTTTTTTTTTTTTTTTTTTTTTTTGAGGAGAGGTGGGGAAGGCCAGAGGGAAAGGAGAGAGAATCTACACCCAGTGCTGGGCTTGATCTTAGGACCCTGAGGTCATGACCTGATCCAAAATCCACTTAACTGACTGAACCACCCAGGCGCCCCTACACTTAAATTTTTTAAGGAGAACAGAGGCAATGTGGATCCTGAGGCGGTTTCTCCTGGAACTGTAAGCAATCCAGAAAGTGGCATCAGGCTAACTTGAGCCACCTTAAATTCCTGACCAAAAAGAAAATCAAGATCTAGTGAAAGAGTTTGCTCCCAAAAGGGACTTTTTAATACTTGACTCTCCTTTGTCAGCAGTTGTGCTTTAGCTGAGTGAACATAAGGACGTGTTCTGGCTAGGAGCTCATGCCAGGCATTCTGAGTATGGCTATTCTCTTAGTCCCTTCTGAACATACTGTTGTGTTGGTGGAAATTCATTGGATGACTGCTTATTCCAAACAGCCTGCATTATGAGCTTCATGACCTGCTTTGCCATGTGGCCTCCCTACTGTGTCACGGTTTGCATTTGTCTGCCAGTGTTTGGTAGACAGGCACTTGCTCTTAAGAGCACAGTATAAACACTTGAACTCCATCCATCTGTAAAGTGAGGGTGAAACTTACTTGGCCAGTGTCACAGGGCTGCGTTGGGATTTGAAAGTCATATGTAAGAAAAAAATCACACATAAGGAAATCTTGGTAGAGAGCCCTAGGTAAAGATCCAGTAGTAGTAGTAGTAGTAGTAGTAGTAGTAGTACAGGTCTACAGCCCCTTACCCAAAATTCTTGTGGCCAGAATTTTTTAGATTTTAGAGAGGTACTGTTTTAAAGAACATCCATAGCTAGGTCTAGAACCTGTGGTAAAAAACACCTTTGTCCACCATAAAATGTATTCATACTCACACACATTCCAGGTCAGATATTGCTACTCAATGAGTTTGAAAACAAACTCAAGAAAAAACCTTAGATTTCAGAATCACACACTTACAGTAGCCTTCAAATGTTGCTAGCGCTCACTTGGCAGCCGAGTCCAGTTTCCTCTACTTTGCTATGTAACTGGCAAGGAGACCTGTAAATAGAAAGCCAGGCATAAACCAGCAGGTGTGTTATGACATGTACGCAGCTCCAGCAGAACCCTGCAGACCCTGGGACTTCTAAAGCGCCAACAAGTACCCTGTAAATGAAGCGACTGGTGAGAGGAGCCTGCCAAAGTCCAGATGTGACCCTTCTGGAGTCTCCCACACAGTCCCCTCATTTCACAGAAGGGGAAGACCTAAGACCCCAAATGGAAAAAAGATTTGTCTCACAACCTCAGACTCAGCTACTTAGGTAAGGCCCAATTCCTCTGTCCTTTTCCTCCATGGTACTTACTAGTTTATAATTCTGTATTCATGGGTAGAGCCTGGGGCTTGACCCTTGAGCTCGAGCATTGGCCCATCAGTCCCTATGTCCATGGAAGTGAATTACTACCCACCCTTTAGCCAACCCATCATTGTGGCTAGGGAAGTGGCTGTCATAAGGCGGCAGCTCTTTTTGGATTCATTTGGCTTCAGCAGGTGGGGAAGAGGCATTTCCTCAAAAGGAGCGTGTGTTGGCCACAGAGAAAGGTTCGTTTAGGAGCAAAACCAAGCCTACTGCAAGTACTATCATATGCCATTATTGGATAATTACTGTTAAATGCACTGTGCTAAACACTCATCATAAACCAATCCTCACAACATTACAAAACTTTACAAATGGGGAAACTCAGCTGTCTTGGGAAGTTGAAAGACACACTTTCCAAAGGTCTGCATTTGTTCACCTAGTTTCCTAAGTTTGATCTTTGTGTTCAGGGGAGGTGTGTGTTGCGGGGCAGAAAGATGCTATTTGCAGACAACCTGTTCTGTCCCTTTTCCCCTTCAAGTCTGAATTCTGGAAAGGAGAAAGTCCCCCAAATTGGAAAAAAGCTGGTCAGTAGGTTCTGAAGAATAGTTAGAATGTTCTTTCTTTCTCTAGCAAGACCTCAGACAAATGGTTGCAGGGGGTGTAAGACATGCTGGACCCCAGGCATTGAGATCTTCTGGTAGTAGCAAGCATCACTGTGTCAAAGTTTGGAATCTGCAGTGCCACTTGCCTTCAAAGGATACCGTGGAGATAGTCAACTAAGTAAGTACTTAAGCAGTGACCATCAAGGACTAAAGAAGATCCCTCTTCTGTTTCCCAGGCACTGCAATTCCCTTGAATCTGGGTTAACCTTAGGGAAGGATCAGGATTGAATTACCTGCCAGGTGGTAAGATGGGGACTTAATCTAATTTAAAAGAATTGAATAATTTGACGTTTCCACCATACTCAAATATTACACTGCACTGCTTGTTCTAGAAGGTTCTACGGACTCAGAGCAAAAGGCAGGCCAGACAGGAAGGCAAACTTACATTCTGTAAAGAAAATACCTTTTCACAATCATGACTTGTTCAATAATGGAAACTTTCCGGCCTGTTTCCTTATCTCTAAAATAAGCATAATAAAACTTAACCTTAAAGGACTGTTTAAGAGATTAAGATGTATCAATATATGTAAGGTGCTAAGAAAAAATTGCCTAGCTAGCAGGTAGCAAATGCCTAGTAAATTTTTTTTTTACTGTGGCATAGCAAGTATTGTTTGCTATACTTCAAATACCGCCTTTTTTGGAAAACAATGGAAACCCAAGTTAAATACCTTTAAAATGTTCATCTTTGGTCTCCTGGAGTTCAGATAGTCAGTCTCCCTGAGTATCACAGACTTAGGCAAAAGGGAAATTCACCACAGCCTTAATTATAAACAAAAATTAGAAACTGATTTCATTATCACCGGTTAATTCTACCTCCTAAAAGAACTCAATGTTTATTCTCTGCTTTCACAACTACACTTTAGGACCCATCATTTCCACCAGGACTGTACAGCAGTTTTCTATAGCTGATATATTGATCTGAATAGTTCTTTCTTTGGCCCCTCCCCAACCTGACAGTAACCTGCACAGCATCTTCAGTGATCCTGTTAGTGTGCAAATCTGACGTACAGCAGTTCCTCTGTTTAGGCACACCAACGGCCAGTAGGCCAAAGCTGCCTGGCAACTTTTTTCTTTTGTTCTAATTTGAATGCCTTTAAGCAGTAGGTACCACAGGTCCTACCACTAACTACTGTATGTGTTGATTGCATTCATTCAGATTCACACTTTTTACCTGCCTGTAAGATATGAATTTGTCAACTCCTGACCTACAATCCCAGTACTGCAGCTGGCATGATCTTTCTAAAATGAAGATGAGGCCATATTTCTGCCGTGCTGTGTTTACAAAATATAGCCATTAATTGGCTACTCTTTGTCTAGGATGTGTTCATTCGGTAAATATTTATGGCATATCTGCAGTGTGCCCAGCACTGTTGTTTCTAGGTGCCAGGGATACTGCAGTGAACAGAAAAGACCAACATCTGTGCCTTTGTAAGCTTAAATTTCATCAAAAGGGACAGGTGCTACAGAGATAAAACACTAGAGGAATAGGGACAACGGTGGGGTGCAATTTCGGATAGGCTGGTGAGGGAAGGCCGATGGACATGAGGGCATCTGCTATAAAGACAAAGGGGGATGCATCACAGACAGAAGCAGATACAGTGGCTATAATGCTAGAGGGCTGTCCCTTCCAGTATCTCCTCGGTTGAATACTAGTTGTCCTTCAGGAATCAGCTCAAATGTTATTTCTCCAAGGAACTTCTACCATTCTCGGGATAATAGCCCTCTTACACATTTTTGTATCTCAGATAGTTTCATTATTCTGTCATCATTTGTAGATATTGTTCTCAAAACTATACACTGGAAAAAATTACCTGAAGGATAAGCACAATAATGAGGCATTCCTGATGAAATTCTCCTTTGGCATCCTAATATAGGGATGTTATCTGGAATTCTTTGGGAAGAAATGATTTTGGAATTAAAGTCCATACTTAAACTTATCAGCTGAAGGAGGCTGCACAAATTCCTTAGCTTTGCCTAAACCACTATTTGTGCAATAGTAAAGTGTTGTAATATGAAAAGATACGGTGAAGGTCTAACTCCATGAAAGAACACAGTAGACCCTCAGTAAATTGCTTTTCATGCAAACTGCTTTCCATCATCTCGTCCTCCAACAGCCACTGCTGCCACAAGAGGGCCCCATCAGTAAGGCTGGAAAGGCCTTCTGCTTTACCTATGCAGTTAACCAGCTACCAGCTCAAGTCCAAAGCTTTAAATCCATGGTGTGTGAACTGTGAAGGATGAATGGCATTTGACAGGCATAAAGGGACAATGAGTTTGGTACCACCAAGGCTATTGCAAACAGACTCGGAAAGACAAGGACCTGTGTGCTGGTGAAGACCAAAGGTCTTTCGAGCCCAGCTGACAGATTTGAATGTGGGTTTGTTTCACAACCACACTGGACAATTTACCTTACTCAGCTCCATCTGTTAAATACGGTTTTGCTGGGTCTCTGCCAGGGGCTGGCTGCCAGCCCCAGGAACTCAGTCTACCTTGATGAATGGGTGAACAATTGCTGTGATGAGAGCTGTAGGGAAGTCCTGGGCATATCCAGTAACTGCTCACCTGCTATGGACACATGAAGGTACCAGCTCTGTGCTCTACTCCTCTCAGCAGTGCCCCTTGTATGGTGGTCCCCAGTAATGTCAGCCTTGTGTGGAAGGCAAGGTGAGACAAGAAACCAGCCAAAGGGCTGAATGAAAGAGCATTTATCTCACAAATTTTAAAGTCAAATTCTACAAGGATTTTTAGAACTTGATAAAAACATGCCTTAAGAGCAGTCTCTTTAACAAACGATGTCAGTAAAGCTACAAGTAAAAGAATGGAGTTAGACCCTTATATCATATACAAAAACTAAAAATGGATATAAGACAAATGTAAGGGTACCTGGGTGGCTCAGTGTGTTAGGCCTCTGCCTTCTGCTCAGGTCATGATCTCAGGGTCCTGGGATCGAGCCCCACATCAGGCTCTCTGCTTAGCAGGGAGCCTGCTTCCCTCTCTGCCTGCTGCTCTGCCTACTTGTGATCTCTCTCTCTCTCTCTCTGTCAAAGAAATAAAATCTTAAAAAAAAAAAAAAAGACTCGAATGTAAGACATAAAATTACAAAACTCTTAGAAGAAAATATAGGGGGAAAACTTCATGACAATGGATTAGGCCTCTTGAATATAACACCAAAAGCATAGTCAACAAACACAAAAACAGAAACTGCACTACAACAAAATTTAAAACTGCATCAAAGGACGGAAGAATGAAAAGGCAAACTACAGAGTAGAAAAAATACTCAAAGACAATGTATTTTATAAGGGGCTGAAACTCAACATAAAAAGAATGACACATCAACAAAAATCCAACAATAAAATGGACTTGAATAGACGTTTCTCCAAAGAAAGTATATAAATGCCCAACATGCATATGAAAAGATGCTCAGGGCCACTAATCATCAGGAAAATACAAGTCAAAACCACCATATGATCACCTCACACATACTAGGCTGGCTACTTTCAGTAAAAGTAAGTCTTAACAAGGATGTGAGGAAATTGGGACCGTTGTACACACTGCTTAAAATGTAAAATGCTGCAACCACAATAGAAAACAGTATGGCAGTTCCTCAAAAAAATAAAAATAGAATGACTAGATGACCCAGCAATTTCAAAAGAATCGAGAGCACCTTTGCACGCACCACTTAGATTTTGTGCTCTCTCCACCTAAAATTTGTGTGTTAAAACCCTGTTCCCCAATGTGATGGTATTTGGAGATGGGCCTTTGGGAGGTAATTAGGTCATAAGGGTAGAGCCCTCACAGGATTAGTGTCTTTATAAGAACAGGCAAGACAAAACTTCCTCTCTGCTCTCCCATCAGGTGAGGATAAGAGAAGATGGATATCCTATAAACTGGGAAGCAGGTTCTTACCAGACACCAGATCTGCCAGCACCTTGATCTTGAACTTGCCAGCCTCTAGAACTGTGAGAATAAACGTTTGTTGTCTAAGCCACCCATTCTATAGTAATTTGTTACAGCAAACTTATTAAGACACCCAGTGTTTGCAGTATTATTTACAATGCCAAGGGTGGAAGCAATCCAGTGCATCCATCAAGAGATGGAATGGATAAATGTGCTATATGCATACAATGGAATATTATTCAGCCTTAAAAAGGAAACAAGTTTGTAACAGCATGCTACAACATGGATGGACCTCAAGGACATTATGTTATGGGAAAGAAGCCAGGAGCAAAAAGACAACTACTGTATGATTTCACTTGCATGAAGTTATCTAGAGTAGTCAAATTCATAGACCGTAGAATCGTGGTTGCCAGGGCCTGGAAAGAAGGGGGACATAGGGAGCTGTTTAATGGGTATGAATTTCAGTTTTCCAAGATGAAAAAATTCTAGAGACTGGTTGCACAACAATGTGAATATACTTAATACTACTGAGCTGTACATTTAAAAATGATTAAGATGGTATAAATTTTATGCTTATAGATATTTTGCCAGTTTGTTTTTAAGCCTTAACGTACTCCTAATTCTGTTGAGTTTGCCTGTACCAAAATGCCTCTCTCGAGCGTTTATTTTAGGGTTATTTCCTGGTCAAGCTACTTAGAGGCTTCGACACCTGAATATTTTAAAAGGAGAAAGACCAGCATTTCTTTCCTTTGAATTTAGCACAAGTATGCCAGAGACACTGGGTATTTAATCATATGTGCTATTCATACAAAATACTTGTACGGTTATAAAGGAAAAATTCCTCCTGTGTCTTCTCTTTGTACTATGTACCAAGCAAATCTACAACACCAGCTGCATCAGCTACAACCCAGTCCTGACACTGTGTGGAGTTAGCATCAGATCCTGTAGTTCCCACAAGACTCACAGGCTCAGTCTCACATGACTATTACCGGCCCCTCCCTTCCAAGTAAATCCCAAGTCCAGGTGGTTAACCTGAGCATCTGGCCAACCAGCTATTAACCAGAGGTTCCCGGGACCTGCTTAGGTTTGAATACTGTGTTCGAGTTGCTCACAGGACTCAGGAGAACAGTTTATTAAATTACCACTTTCTTACAAAAGGATATATCTCAGGAACAGCCAGATGGAAGAGATGCACTGGGCAAGATACGTGGGAAGGGGCATGGAGCTTTCTGGCCCTGTCTGGGAGCACCACCCTCCCAACACCTCCACATGTTCAGCAGCCTGGAAGCTGTCCAAATCTTGTAGTTCAGGGATTTTATGGAACCTTCCTTATGCTGACATGACTGATTAAATCACTGGCCATCAGTGACTGATTTAACCTCCAGTTCCTCTTCCCTTCACCTAGGAGAATAGGGGGAGCAGCCTGAAAGTTGCCAACACAAATCACTGTGGTTGGTTCTCCCACAACCAGCTCCTGCCCATCCTTTCAGGTTCTCCAAAGGTCACTTCAGTAAAAACTCAGGTGCAGTTGGTTGAAAGAGGCCCATTATGAATAACAAGACTCCCATTTCATCTTTATGGCTACAGAACTGTTTCAGAAACTGTTTCAACTTTCAGCAACTCTGAACAAAAATTTAAGCGCTATAGGAATATCTTTTGTTATAAAGCACAAGGGTTTTTAGGAACCGTGTACCAGGAACAGGGACAAAGGCCAGATACAAATTTCTCTCATAAATCACAATATCACGATGACAAACTGCATAACAAGGCTTCAGTCAACTGGATGCCATCTTCTTAAATGTGGGCAGACTTCTGGCTCCTTGCATGCACTTAGAAAGGAATGTTAATACATGTGTTCAGGAAAAAGTATTTATTTGACACCTTTACAAAAATATTTAGGCACATAATTTTCATCTTTATGTCACCTGATTTACATATCTCAATCCTTAGTACCTTTTAAAACACTAAAATGGTCATTTCGTAAATAGGATCTGTAGTGAAAAATACTGTGATAAGCCAACATTTGTAGACAAAAATCAGTTGATCAGCATGAGAAAGAAATATTTATGAACAAAATAATCTCTAAAAACATTTTTGTGAGATAATAAATCTAACCAGTAGATTTCTTTTTAAAAAGTAATTCAAAAAGAAAGTTTAAAAAAACCCACCAGTGAGTGTATCTTCTTACCATCATGAGGTCGCACCCTCACGCAAGACCTAGCAGACCAGTTCAGAACACAGTCGGGGCACCAGAGGCTCCCAAACCCCAACCACCGAGAGCTGCACCGACACAGACGCAGCGCGGAGCCAGTGCCTTTCACTCGGAAAAGGGAAGAAGGAATGTCTGGCCTGTGGAGCCTATAGAGGAGCTACACCTTAAGGAGACAAACTGGGAAAGCGTAACCAGCATCACCATTCTGAGGTGAAGACAGAAAATCATTTTTTCTTTTGAAATTCACCACCAAAAGAAAAGGAACTTTGTTCTTTTTTTAAAAACAGGTGAAATGACCTGCATCACATAATGGCCACAATTATATCCAGCAGGTACTTAAAAAAAAAAGAAAGAAAACTGTTATTTAAATATTCCAGAGGCAACAAGTGCAGGATCACGTTTTTCAAGAAATATATCCACTGCCCAGGCCTCCAGCGTTTAAGGAGCAGAGATGAAGTACCTAGTCTGCCTACAGTCTCCCCATGATGTAATGACACTTGCTGGGCGCCTCATATGTATGAAGCATCGTGCTGAATAGTTTCACATCCGTTATCATTTATTGTAACTATTACTGTTTTCCCATCAATTACAGCCTTATTCAGAGGAGGAGCCGATACAGAAGTGTCCCCCTTTATTCCCAGGGGATATGTTCCAAGATCCCTAGTGGATGCCTGAAGCCACAGATAGTACCGAACCCTATACTTGCTTTTTCCTATATGTACATGATAAAGTTTAATTTATAAATTAGGCACAGTAAGGGATTAGCAATAATAAAATAGAAAAATTATACTGTCGTAAAAATTACATGAATATGGAGTCTCTCAAAGTATCTTATTAGACTGTACTCACCCCGTGATGACATGAGGTGATAAAATGTCCACATGATGAGATGGAGCGAGGTGAATGACGCAGACATTGTGACGTAGCGTTAAGCTACCA
Organism: Taxidea taxus jeffersonii; assembly: GCA_003697995.1. Lineage (NCBI taxonomy): Eukaryota > Metazoa > Chordata > Mammalia > Carnivora > Mustelidae > Taxidea > Taxidea taxus. The sequence goes on from RCUC01128012.1 coordinate 17,779, forward strand.
CTGACCTTCTGACCATATGTCAGGAGGATCATCTGCTTCCAGACCTCAGTTGACCACGGATAACTGAAACCAAGGAAAGGGAAATGGAGAAGGGGTGACTCCTGGACTACACAGTTAAGGGAAAGAAAGAATATGTGAAATACAGGGAGGGGAAGCCAGGCTATTCCAGATTCTAATAGCCGGACACTTCTCTCAGATCTAGAAGAGTAGCAGGAGTTGAAAAAGTCCCTTTAGATGAAGAAAACGCTTCGGCTCTATAGGTGGGTGGGGCACCTGTAATCTGTGGTAACTGCCAACAGCTCTTAGTTACAAATCAGTGACTCCTTTCACCCCCTTCCTCTTAATATGCGTCTGGCTAAAGAATTATACGTTCCTTGAGAGCAAGAACTGTCCTATTTATGGTGGTTTCCCCAGAGCTTGGCATAAGGCTCTGGCATAAAAAAGATGCTCAATAAATCTCTGTTCACCGGTAAGACCACAATAACAAAAACAGGTCCAAAATACTAAAGCACTATTCCAAATCAGTCAAATATGAAACTCTGCCTAGTCCTTCCATGAAAAACACGTTTCAATGTTGCTGACCCGAACTTTCCATGGATTCTTGATACGATAGGACTACAGAAAACTTGCAGATGCATGTTTTTTTAAACCAACTTGTGAGCTGGAGCTTAGCAATGACTGACCTATAAAATCAACACCCATATGAAGCAATTACAAAGCACCTGTCAAGCTGGCATTGAGCAGTCTGGGCAGCCAGGGTTCTCTGAATCAATCTAGCACAGACTGAAAAGCAGGATGGCCAAAGAGAACTTTGTTTTCATTAACTCAAGAAGAGGAGCCACTAGTCAGAATTTGGTTTTCAAAATTCTCACCATAGCTTATCTGTCTCAAAGGGCAAACGAAGGGTTTAACTATAAAGCTGCCTCTCTTTCCCCCAGGAGGTAGTTAGTAGGTCACAGAATTTTTGCCTTTCAAAATATCAACCTTGGGGCAAAATCCAGACATTCTGGGTGATGTCAAAGCACCAGGCAAACCTCTAGTTCACTAAAACCAAGCCTGCACATAATTGAAAAACTCCAAAAATGGTTGGCCAGTCTCTTCAGTCCTAACTTCCCCAGGCTGCTTTCTCTTATCTTGACATGTTGGTGGAAGTCGAAGGGGGGCATCTAGGAAGCAGAACCTGGACAAGGCAGAAGATGAAACTCTCTCTGCTGTTTCTGGACAGTCAGCAAGTTCAGCACGGGCTGGGAGGGGGGGACGCCAAGGTCATGTGCATTCAGTGAGGCTGTAATGACACTATTTTCTCAAACCTAGAGAGATGACAGATCTTCAAGGAACCTGACCCCTAAGAAGCAGTTCGACCCCTCCTGGGGTTCTAGCCTAAAAGCTCTAGACACATCCAAAGGCCTTTCACGACAAGAAATCCTACAACACAAATTATTTCTAAAGTCAAAGTTCCCTCCATGTGCCGCAATAGAAGGAATAGAACCACTAAAATTAACTCTCACGATGCCTTTCCACCTTATCCAGGCAAAACCAGGCAGGGCCAGGCAACATTCACAGCCAGAGTTTATAGCAACTGAGGCCAGCCTGGAAATGAGACAGAAGCTCTGGCATCACTCTCCTCCCTCTGCAAAGCCTATCCTCTCTGAGTCCAAATTCAACCAAACACTTGCCTCCTTTGAAGAGCTCCAGCTAACTCAGCATCTTCATTTCCTCACTCTCAGAGGAAATGGCAATTTATCAATGGCAGCATGGTACAACAGAAGAAACATGAATTTTTTTTTTTTTTTAAGAAACATGAATTTTTACTTCTTAACAAGTCACCTGCTTCCTTGGAGTCTTGTCTTTTTGGTAAAACAGAGACCAGAAAAACCATCTTACAATAAGAAAATATCCTATGCACCCCCCCCCGCAAATTTTCTCAGATCAGGTGACCCTGAAAAAAGGGAGCCTTGGGAGATTTTAGCTTGGAAGTTGGCCATGGGGCTAATTCTAGGGACCCAATACCACTGGTTCGGCTTTAGTAAAGACAAATCCAAATATAGGAAACACATGGATATGAAAATGACCTCCATTTTTTAAAAACAAAAAGAAATCAAAATCTTCTAGGCCTCCTGTTAAGTAAGCCACCAAAATACTAATTGTTTGGATCAGTAGAGCCCTGTGGATTCCAAACCCAGTGAAAGAGAAGTTAGTGCATACCAGTGCAAAAGTACGCAGCCTCTTCCTCACTGACTGCACAACCGGCCTGTGCAAACACTCATACCCAAAGTCAGTGGATGTCTCTGAGCCGGCTCACAAGGCTGTGTGTGTGAGGGAAGCCCCTTCCCATCCAGAGAGACAGTTCAGGCACCACCTATTCTGCTGCTCTCCCAGGATGCAGCAGAAGTCTTGCAAGAAGCTGCCATGCCCAAGGAACAGGGGCTGTAGGTGACAGTACCAGAGGAGACCTGTATGCTCCTGCTGTGTAAACTCTAAGAGGACACTGCCACATAGAGACCACACCTGGACAACACAGAGACATCTCAGCAGGCTTTCCCCTCAAACCAGCACATTCAGAAATGGAAGACCTAGCTGCAGCAATTCAAAGAGGAGTAAAAAGAACAGCAACCAAACCCAGAAGAGGGAAGCACAGCAAAGAGATGGGGGCCACCTCCCTCAGAGAAGAAGGGCTGGGCTGCATGGCTTTCAAAATGCAGCTCTTCATACGACTCTCGATCTTGGGGTCAGGAGTTCAAGCTCCACACTGGGTATAGAGTTTACTTTAAAAAAAATTAAAACTTAACGACTGTTTAAATAAATAAACAAAACGCAGCTCTTCACATGCATGTCATCTCCTGTCGTAGCTTCTGGTTTCACCATTGTGGTGCAGACAGGAGCCGGTGCTTCTAAGCCCATTCA
>ML101131.1:11518-27147 GCA_003697995.1 Taxidea taxus jeffersonii
GGGGGTGGATCTCCGTTTCATTTACAGTCTGTAATTTGCCGGTGGAAGCTCTCTGGGTGCTGTCAGCTGGCTGTGGTGGTTCCCTTGAACTTGGATAGCGGACGACAGAGAAGAGCTTTTAGGAAGTTAGTGCAGAGCAATTTGATCCATATGCATTTCATTTTAGGCTTTCAAGGTACCTTCACATTCACCCATAACGCTGTCCATGTTTTATTGGGGCCCTCTGAGGATTTTTGCAAAGTGATGGCGTGATCTGGCTTTATCTGATCGTGTGTGCTGGTCTTTGCTTTCGGAATGTGGACCATACCTCCGTGAGCAAGTGATGTGGGTGGACTACTGTGGGACTGAGCCCACTGAAGGTAGAACAAAACAGAAAAGCACAAGCTCTCCGTGGCCCAGCGTTCCTCTATGAGTTTCCAGGCCAACCTCCACTTAGTGTGAGATAATTTTCTCTCTTTTAAGGAGAATTTCACACAGCCAGGCTGGGAGGTTACTGGTAACAATGCTTGATGTGGTTTACTCATTTTAGCAAAGTCTTCATAGTTAGACACCCTCCATTTCCTTGACATTTACCTGAGAAGTTATTCCACATTTCATTTCACTAGTTAATCAGATGTTTTATTGCACCTAGATGTTTTATTGGGCTCTGGTTGCTTGAAAGCATTTACTGCATTATTAGAACATCATTATAATGTTGCACAGTGAGTAATTCTACTGCATTGAGCCCTGGAGGGTGAGAACTCTGTTCCCAATTTAGGGTACTTAAGAGAAAAAATTAACTAGTCAGATAATCAAGAGGTTCCATTCCTGTCTTTACACTAACAAGCTGTGTGGTTCTGGGAACCTTTCTTAACTTCTCAGCACCTCAGTTTCCCTATCTGAAAAGTAGAACCAATAGTGCCTTGTAGAGTTACAGTGGGAGGGGAGATTTACAAGTAATTATGTAAAAAAACCACACTCAGTTCATAGTAAATATTCAGTACTGAGTAGCAATCATTACATCTTGTAAAATTGAATTTAAAAATGTGGAAGAATAAAAACCTTTGCACAATTTGAAGTCTTAATTGAGCTAATTGAAATTTATGGGAGACAACATAAACTGTGTCTATTATGAAGCAGCATTTTTGGATATCTGATTAATAGACTAACTCCTTTAGATGTGACAAAAAATAAACAATGGTCAGGGTACAAACATCAAAATTTAGGATTTTGATTTTAAAAAGACATTACCAGCTCCATTCACATAAGTGATAGAATCAAGATAATCCTTTTATGGACTATTATACCAGCCATTAGACATTTCAGCTAAAACACAAAAAATTGAGATAAGAGTATGTCTTGTTTAGTTATCTCTGAGTTAAGCATTTGTCCGGAGCTTGCATTTGGTTAGGAAAGCTGGGAGCAGTTGGTTAATGCTTTAACTCATTTCACAAGATCCGTAGTCCAGTTTGACATGTTGTCTAGACTTCTCACATTTGTCCCACCCGCTAGCCTGTGAGCTCCTTGAGGACATAAATCATGTCTCTCTTGTTTAGGGCTGTATCCCAACTGCCTGGTATATAATGGGTTATTAAATACTTATTGAATGAGTGAAAAATTTCTCAACGTGTGCCAGTTCCTGGATGGGTGAATAGAACTCAGAGTTGGTCAGCAAAGAAAGTGCACATTCTCAGGACATTGCGTGGAATTCAGCATTTGCTGAATCTCTTTCTAGCTTGTAAAAATTGCCCTGGAGTTTGTATTAAAAATGTAAGTCGCTAATTATAACAAAATAGATTTGCTTAGAATATTTTTTCCTCAGTGTGCCTCACTGACTCAGTCTGCGGAGCATGCTGAGTCTTGATTTTGGGGTTGTGGGTTCGGACCTCAGCTTGGGTGTGGAGCTACTTTAAAAAAAAGGAAAAAAATATTTTTTTCTCAGGAAATTAAATACCATATTGGCTTAATTTGTTGATGGGCTACTTGTGTTCCTTTTTGTACCAAGTTTCTTTGATAAACTACTCAAAGAATGTTGTTTTATAAGTGAAAATCCTGAAACTGTGTTGTATGAAAGTGTCATATTTCCTCACTATTTTCTTCACTGGTAACATATTTCTATATTTTACCACAAATAAAACATCTCCCTATGAAGAAAACATTGGAAATTATTTTTTCTTCTCCCTTTTTCTCAAAATGCCATTTCTAGAAGGATTTTCTCCTTGAGAATTACCTCTGAATATTTTGGGTTCCATCATTTTGAAAAATTAGAATTTGAGCAGCATAATGTGGATATTCTTCTTGCTTTTTAGTAGTAGCTGCTGCAAAAATATTTCTCAAAGAAATTGTTTTGATTTTTGATAAGTCATAATCATATCGAACTAAGAAGTTAGGTGCCTTCCTCATTCCAATCTCAGTAAGTAGATAATTCACTTTCAGCATTTCCATAGTAGTCAAATGAGGAAAAGGAGTTTAGGATGTGCTGACTCATTTTGGAAAGTGAAAGATTTGGGAAAGCCCTTGAATATGTGAAGAAGTTTTTGAGGCCCGTACTGCTTTTCCTGGCAGAGGATAATGCTTCTGCTACCTACGTGCCCAGGAAGGAGTCCAACTGGACTGGAAATTTCAGGATGTTCCTTCCCAGGTAGTCAGAGAATTACTTGTCCAAGGGGGAAGACCATGGCATCAGAAACCTCTTTGCTTTGTGAAGAAAGTCACATCTCTCGTCTGAGGAGCTCCAGCTTTGTTTTCTTCACTAAGTACATAATATACACATTTCTTCAATATGCAGCAGTTTTTTCCTCATGAAGCAATAACTAAATAATATCCATGTTTATAAAATGTTTTGGAGCTGTAATCACCTACCAGCCCTTTTGATTTTGATATACTTGTAAATTCATCTTTACTGGCTTGTTAGACCTCTGAATTTTAATAATAGCATGTGAGAATGTGAAACTATTAACCCAGCCAGCAAGGGTTGAAGGCTGTAACTCCAGCTCACTGACAGTTATAAAGACCCAATGGGATAGTTAGAAATATATGTTTTATGTATGAATATAAAGAACTTGTGTAATTTTTTGTTTTTTTTTGGGGGGGTCATAAACAGCTAATGAAGAGAAGTGACTTCACATTGAAGTAGGACATAGTGTGGAGAGCAGGTGTTTAATCTGGGTATCTAAGAAGGGTACTTTTTCTGAGGATTTATGTTTTATGCTGTGACTTCACACAATGGTTAACTGTTTCCTTGGATTCCTGTGGTGAAAATTGGGCAGTGACAATCCTGATTTTAAGGAAATTTCAGAAAGTGATATGGGTAATTGAGGTACCATTAGATTTCAAGAAAGAGTCTTGGGAGTACTTCAATGAAGACAATTATAATGTCCTTTGAGAATACCCAGAGTGAACAGTGGTAAATGATCCCTATTCATCAGCTCAGTGGAATAAGGGAAGCTTTGTTTCACATAGGGAGGGGGAAGAGTGTGTCATATGTCTATCAGGATTTGAGTAAATATCTTTACTTCCCGTTTCAGGTAAAGGAACCAAAAGAGTTAAATTAAGCAGTTCCCAAAGAGTCACATAGCAAGATAAGGACTGAGTAAGACAAGAACTCCCTGGCTACATTTTGTCTGCCCTGTGGTTAACTGTGTCACTCATAGCTCAGGGAATAATATGCCCAACATTCTCAATGAAAGGGGCAAGCTAAGTTGAGTGCATTGTTAATGGACATTTCTTACAAAGCAGAATAGATTAATCCTTTAGGCTTTTCCAGTGATTATCCAAGTTATCCTAGATGAAAGGATGTTCCACATAAACTCTCTTGGCCTCATTATATTCCCAAAGTGAACCTTTATCAAACGATGCAAGAATAGTCAGCAAAATAACCGTATTTCATAACTTCTCATTAAATGTGTATATTTCATTGAGAATTACCCAATTTAGTGCATTGGAGAAAATGATAGTTTGTTATTTAGCTCTCTTTTATAATTGGGTTATCTTTATAAATAAATTCTTTGCCTAGAGTTAAATTCTAGGTCTAAATTAATTTACCCTCATTAAACCAGTCAAAAATTGAACTCTACAAATGATATAGTATTCATTTATCTTCATGCAATTATTTTCAAAACAAACAAATTTCCTTTTTTTTTTTTCTGTACAACATGTGATGTTAGATAGTAGAGTTAACAGAAGGTCTGAGGTATAGCCCCTGCCCTTGACAATTATTTCTAGGTCATTTCCTATATCAGTACTGAAATATTATAGTTGCTGGTTTCTTCTGTTACGGTAACTGAACGGCTGTGCTGTTTCCAACTGTGAATCACAAATGTGGCAAAAGCATCAAAGGCCAGGGTATACAAGTGCAGCCAATATATTTGTAAAAAAGACAAATTCACCCTGTTCACAGGGCTTTATTCAGCCAGCATTCACCACTACCATATAATTTATCCTTGCTTTAGCTACATGGCAACAAAACAGAGTGCTAAAAGGAAACAAAAAAAAAGAAGGAAGAGAAACCCGCTTTTCCCTCATGCAGTCCAAGCCAATTAAATGCAATGTAGATGAAAGTTGAAATAAGAGTTTTCCAGAGAAGTTTGAATCTTTGTGTAATCTTAAGACTCAAGAATGACTCTTTTTTGAGATTTGGTTTATAAAATAGTACTAGGCTAATTGCAAGTCTTGGTTTAATGAAAGGAATATGAAAATAGAGTTCGAATCCTAATTTTGGGTTTTAGCTGTGCTGCTGTGTGATCTTGGTCAAGTTCTTAGTGTCTCTGAGACTTAGAGTTGGTGTTCACTGGTAACATGAAGATGGTCGCTGAAGCCCTTTCCAGAAGTAACAGGCCATGTCTGTGCTGTGTGCAAAGCATCATGCTAAAAAGGCATTATGTAAAACATGATTCCTGCCTTTTAGGAGATTAAGGCAGGTAAAGATGAAGATATAATTAACAAAAATACAAGCAAATTGGGACGCCTGAGTGGCTCAGCTGGTTAAGCAGCTGCCTTCGGCTCAGGTCATGATCCCGGCGTCCTGGGATCAGGTCCCACATTGGGCTCCTTGCTCGGCAGGGAGCCTACTTCTCCCTCTGCCTCTGCCTGCCTCTCTGTCTGCCTGTGCTCGCTGTCATGCTCTCTCTCTCTCTGACAAATAAATAAATAAAATCTTTAAAAAAAAAAAATACAAGCAAATTATGTATAGAAAAGGAATGGTTTGGGGGTAGCCTGGGAGGCTCAGTTGGTTAAGTGTTTGCCTTTGGCTCAGGTCATGAACCCAGGGTCCTGGGATAGATTCCTGTGTTGTGCTCTCTGCTCTGTGAGGAATCTGCTTCTCCCTCTCTACCCCTCCCCCCTTGCTCATGCTCTCTCTTTCAAGTAGATAAATAAATAAAATCCTAAAAAAAAAGAAAAAGAATGGTTGAAATAGTTCTGATGAAGTGACTGCTTCTAGTTGGGGTGATCAGAAAGGCTTCCAAGAGGCAGTGTTATTTATGCTGAAACATGCAGGTTGGATAGTATCTGGCTAAACATAGAGGAATGAGAGCAACCTCCCAGCAGAACACATGGGGGTAGGCACAGATTTAGGAAGGCACATGGCTGTTTTCAGAGTTCAGAGTATGCCAATCTGATTAGAAAAAAAGGGTTCCTAGCTCTACATTCCCTTAAATCTGTAAAGAAATATAAATGAATGCCAGCTACAATAAAAATATTTTTTGTATACTACTTGATAGTTGGCAAAGGCCCTTGACATAACATTATTTTATTTGAACACTGTAGGAGGTCACCTGTTATGAGCTCTCTCAGGAGAATAAATTAAAAAAAATTACTTTTTGATTTATTTTCTGGCAACTGTAGTGAAACAGACCCCTCACTCTTTTTGCACACTTAGGGAGCATGGGGAGTCATGTCCACTGCTGCAGAGGTCCTGGGAGAATGACTGGATGTGTGCCTTTCTGGTCACCCTGAAGCTGTGCTTTTGCAGGATACCATGTTTTTCAGGTCCAGTGCTCAAGTATCATTGGGTAGTATTTTGACTTCAGACACCATGTGTCCAGCATTTGTGACATCTGGCTCATGTGTTCAGTGTGGTCATTGCAAATTCCAATGCAAAGTATAATAAATTTGTAGGTAATTATTATTCACCATGTGGTTTTTATCAGCTTTGAAATATATTACATTTTTTAAAGTATTCCAAATGTGCCTCTGCTTTTAAACTTCTTCCTTGCAAATTTGTCTCCTGTAAGAATTGTTCTAGGTGTTTATGTCCTCCTCAAATTCTCAAGCCTACTCCTTCACCCTTGGCCAGTGACTTCTGTCTGCTAACTCACAGAGAACATTGATGCCATCAAGAATAGCACTTGGTTTATTAATTTATTTGAGAGAGAGAGAGAGCAGAGAGAGAGAGAGAGAGCATGAGCAGGGGTGAGAGGGTCAGAGGGAGAGGGACAAGCAGACTCCCCACTGAGCAGGGAACCTGACTTGGGGCTTGATCTAAGGACCCTGAGATCATGACCTGAGCTGAAGCAGACACTTAACCTACTGACCCACCCAGGTGCCCCAAGCAATAGCACTTTAAACTTTTTGGCTCCTACCAACTAAGTGTATCTTAAACTTCCCTCCCAGTCCAATAGAAAAACCCATCTGTCATCCTCCATTCTCATATTTCATGCTTATTCATGAATTCCTTTTCTTCCCAACTCTTGGAGATGTTGTTCCATGAATCATCCCCTCCTCATTTATTTTGTCTGGCTCCCTCCTTGCAGGCTCCTTTCCCTACACATAAGCATCAAACGTGCTGTCTTTTTAAAAAAAATTTAATTTAAATTCAATTTATTCAACAGATACTGTATTATTAGTTTTAGAGGTAGAGTTCAGTGATTCATCAGTTGCATACAACACCCAGTGCTCATTATATCAGGTGTCCTCCTTAATGCCCATCACCCAGTTACCCCATGCCCCACCCATCTCTTCTCCAGCACGTTCCCTGTAGTTAAGAGTCTGTTATGGTTTGTATCCCTCTGTTTTTCTTTTATTTTGTTTTTCCTTCCTTTCCCCTATGTTCATCTGTCTTGTTTCTTAAACTCCACTAATGAGTGAAATCATATGGTATTTGTCTTTCTTTGACTTATTTCACTTAACATAATACCTTCTAGTTCCATCCATGTCATTGCAAATGGCAAGATTTCATTCTTTGTGATGGCTGAATAATATTCCATTGTAAATTTGGACCACATCTTTTTTATCCATTCTTCTGTGGATAGACATCTAGACTCTTTCCATAGTTTGGCAATTGTGGAAATTGTTGCTATAAACATTAGGGTGCATGTGTCCCTTCAAATCACTATGTTTGTATCCTTTGGATAAATACCTAGTAATGCAATTGCTGGGTCATAGGGTAGCTCTATTTTTAACTTTTTGAGGAAACTCCATGCTGTTTTTCAGAGTGGCTGCTATGTGCTGCCCTTTGAAAGCAAAGCCTCCTTATTCCACTAGCTCTTCTCTTGGGGAGAGAAGTTTCCTGAAGAAGAGTCTTTTGTTACCTTCTGTTTCTCATCTCTCATTTATTCCTCAACTTTGTGTAATCTGGCTTCTCTTACTACTACTTAAAATCATACACTCTTAGCTCACCAATGAGTTCCTAATTGTTCAATCAAATATTTCAGTCTTTTTTTTTTGTTTTATTTATTTTTTAAGATTTTATTTATTCATTTGACAGACAGAGATCACAAGCAGGCAGAGAGGCAGGCAGAGAGAGAGGAAGGGAAGCAGGCTCCCTGCTGAGCAGAGAGCCCGACTTGGGCTCTCCATCCCAGGACCCTGAGCCCTGAGATCATGACCTGAGCTGAAGGCAGAGGCTTTAACCCACTGAGGCCCCCAGGCGCTCCTGGTCTTTTTTGTTTTTAAAATATTTTATTTATTTATTTGACAGAGACACAGGGAGAGAGGGAACACAAGCAAGGGGAGTGGGAGAGGAAAAAGCAGGCTTTTGGCTGAGCAGGGAGCCTCACCCTGGGATCATGACTTGAGCTGAAGGCAGATGCTTAACGAATGAACCACCCAGGTGCCCCCAAATATTTCAGTCTTTAACTTAATCACGTATCTTGCATTTGACACTGTTGGCCCCTGATCTCTTTGAAACTTTTTCCCCAGGTTTTTGGACAATATTCTTAATTTTGCTCCATTTTCTGGCCATGGTTCCCTCTGTTCCTACACTGGATCCTCCTTCTACTTATATGTTGATATTCCCCTGGTTCTGCATTGGGCCCAGTTCTTTTTAACATCTTTATTGAGCTATAATTCACATGCTATACAGTTCATGTATTTAAAATATACCATTCAGTGAGTTTTAGTATATCTGCAATGTTGTGCAACCATCACACAGTTTAATTTTGGAACATTTTTATTACTGTCAAAAGAAACTCCATACCTGTAAGCAGTCACTCCCCATCACCCCCCACTTCCATCTTCCGTCCCCAACCTTAAGCAACTACTAACCTACTTTTTGTCTTAATAGTTGTGCGGGACCTCATTTTTGCCCATCCTATTTCAACTCTACATGTAGGATCTAACTATACTTACTGTTTTAGTTTGTCCACATACAACGGTTACTCAGAAATCTGTACCTCAAATTCAGACTTCACTCTTGACCTCCAGCTACAGACAGTTAGCTGCTTTCCCCTCATTTTCACGTGGAGATACCATAGGTATCTCAGATTGAACACTGAACTTGTCAGTCCCAAATCCTATCTGCCACTGTTTTGGGGAGAGGCACTACCCTCAGCCCTACCCTCTGCAGCTGCTCAAGCTAGAAATCTGGAAGAGACGGCAGATCCCTTCCTGTCCATCCTGTCCTCTTTTAAATCTCTGGAGTCTGCTTCCCTAACTACATCCATTATGGTTACCTTGGTTCAGACCCTATAATATGTCTCCAGACCAGTCCCTCTGCCTCCCCATCTCCAATCCACATGCACTAATTAAATAAGAATCATTCAAAAATAAAAATTCTTTTTCTTTTTTTCAAGTAGGCTCCATGCCAAGCATGGAGCCCAACATAGGACTTGAACTCAAGACCCTGAGATCGAGACCTGAGCTGAGAGTTGGCTGCCCAACTGTCTGAGCCACCCAGGTGCCTCATAAAATACAAATTCTTAAGACTTTTATTATTAAAGGAGACATTCAGATTCAAGTAACCCCAACATAAAAATGGATTATTAATAAACAGGGATTTATATTCTCTCATAGCACAACTCTAGAAATGCTGCAGGCTCTGCTTGAGCTTCATGGCTGTGGGATGGCTGGCACGGCTGCAGACATCATGCCCAAATTCAAGGAGGAAAGGAGAGGAAGGGATAGAGCTAGCCCAGGAAGGATATTCATCAGGAAATGAAAATTTTTGCCAGAAGCCCTTCCAGTTAGGTTTCATCTTACACTTCAGTGGTCAGAACTGTGTCACAGGCCCTCTGCAAGGGAAGCTTGGAATATGAGCTTTTATTTTTCCTAGCTTCTGTCGTAGAGGTATTCAAGGCAGAAAGGTTGGGTAAGCCATATTCCTCCCCTACTTCAAGTCCTTCAGTGGCCTCCCACTGTCTCCGAGGCAATTAAGTGCAACTTTCTTTTTTTATTTTTATTTTTAAGTAATCTCTGCACCCGATGTGGGGGTTGAACATACAACCTGGAGATCAAGAGTGCATGCTTCATGGACTGAGCCAGCCAGGTGCCCCAAGTTCAACTTTCTCAATATGACATCAGGATGGTTCCTATTCTGATGTCCTTTTGGTAGTTCTAGTCTGATCACTTGTCCACATTTTTAATTCTCCAAACAGATTGTGACCTTTTAGTATTATTCTTTTGTCCATGTTATTTCCAACTGAGAAAGCCTCTTTCTCTTTTCCATTTCTCTAATTGCCCGCCCTCTGCCAGCAAAAACAAAAATACTCAGGCACAAAAGGCTAACTCTTGATTTCCCCTTGAAACTTAGCTCATAGGTAATTTCTTCTAGGAAACTTTCTTAGTTCCCTCTTCATAATAATAATTGAGTTCTTTGTTCAGCTCTTCTGCAAGATTGTGAATATCTGGAAGGTAGTCTAAATCGTTAGCTCTTAGCTCAGTGTCTGGCACTGAAAATGTTTGCTAAATGAATGAATATTCGATGTTTTCTTTTTAAATATTTATTACAGGGACGCCTGGGTGGCTCAGTTGGTTAAGCGGCTGCCTTCGGCTCAGGTCATGATCCCAGCGTCCTGGGATCGAGTCCCACGTCGGGCTCCTTGCTCGGCAGGGAGCCTGCTTCTCCCTCTGCCTCTGCCTGCCTCTCTGCCTGCCACTCTGTCTGCCTGTGCTCGCTCCTCTCTCTCTGATAAATAAATAAAATCTTTAAAAAAAAATTTATTACACTTATTTTTTAAAAGATTATTTATTTATTTATTTATTTGGGAGAGAGTGAGAAGGAGAGAGATCACAGAGGGAGAGGAATAGGGAAAAGCCGACTCGCTGCTGAACAGAGAGCCTGATGCGTGGCTCAATCTCTGGATCCTGAGATTGTGACCTGAGCTGAAAGGAAAAGTTTAACCAACTGAGTCATCCAGGTACCCTGTTTTCCTGTCTTTTCTTTTAAAGATTTATTTATTTATTTTAGAGAGATAGAATGGAGGGGAGAGGGAGAGAGAAACCCAAGCAGACTCCATACTGAGCTTGGAGCCTGATGCTGTGCTCAGTCCCATTACCTTGAGATCAGGACCTGAGCCAAAACCTAGTCAGATGCTTAATTGACTGCACCACACGGACACCCTGGTGTTTTCTTTATAAAGTCAGTTTAATTCTTAATTTTCATAGATTCTGTAACTTTCCAAATATTCCTGTATCTGTCTTTACTAAAAGGGAAATAGTTTTCATTTTTTATTTCAGAAATACAGTTATGCCTTAGTTAACTTTGTGTATTTACTCTGAAAATACACAGATTCAGGCACTTTTAAAAGAGTTGAAAATATTCCCTGACATTTTTATTCATTATTGAAGGGATTTGCATACTTCGATAATGAGAGTTTTGAACAAAAATTTTAATATTTAATGTTTTTACTCCAATTTATAATATGAAGAAATCAATGTAAGTTTATTCTGAATTGTCTTGTGTCCAATCTACCTTATCACTGGTATTGTCACTCAGTTCTAGTGCCTGAATTTTTGTTTTGTTTACAATCACATTGGTTGCAAATGGTATTGTTTTAACTATCACGATCTTAAGAGAAAAGATTAGGGCAGTGTTAATGTGTAATTTATGCATTCATGCCAGGTGAGAGCCAAATGTTGTGGTTTGGTAATCTCTGTACAATTATTTTTGAGATGTGGTGGTAATTTGAATAAAGAACATCAGAAATATCAAATACCATTGTAAATATATAATTCAATTTCATTCCTTTTAATTTCTTTAAAATACATATAATTGTTTATTTTTAATTTAATTTATTTTGTAAAGATTTTATTTATTAATAAATATCATTTATTTATTAATAAATAAATCAATATTATTGAAATATATTTTAATATTATCTCAGAGAGAGAGCACAAGTAAGCAGAGAGGCAGGCAGAGAGAGAGGAGGAAGCAGGCTCCCTGCTGAGCAGAGAGCCTGATGTGGGCCTTGATCCCGGACCCTGAGATCATGACCTGAGCCGAAGGCAGAGGCTTAACTCACTTGGCCACCCAGCACCTCATATAATTGTTTAGAGCACAAATATAACATTGTCTTGTGGGATGTATGATGTATATATAGAGGTTTGAAGCTACAGTGTAGGCAAATAGAGGGGAATAAGTGGACTCCCTGTATGAGTGCAACATTTTTACATTTTATATGAAGTAGTATGTTAACTCTAAGTAGAATGAAAAGTTAAGGATGCACATTTAAATTCCCAGAGCAACCAATAAAAATAATGATATTTTGATTTATTTATTTATAATAGATAAACTCAAATTAAATTCTAAAAGATATCCAAATGATTCAAAGAAGGAAGAAAGGGACAAAAAACAGAGGGGACAGACTGAAAATAAAATCTGAAATGGTAGACCTAAATCCATATTATAACTTTATTAAATATTAATGGATTAAACACTCTGGTTAAGAGATAGATTATCAGAGGGATACCTGGGTGGCTCAGTGGGTTAAGCCTCTGCCTTCGGCTCAGGTCATGATCTTAGGGTCCTAGGATCAAGCACCGCGTCATGCTCTCTGCTTGGCGGGAAGCCTGCTTCCCCCTCTCTCTCTGCCTGCCTCTCTGCCTACTTGTGATCTCTGTCTGTCAAATAAATTAAAAAAATCTTTTTTTCTAAAGAAAAGAGACAGATTATCAGAATGTATACATAATGAGACCTGACTATGTGCTGTTTATAAGAGATGTACTTAAAAACCCAGTTAGACTGAGAGTGAATGGATGGGAAAAAGAAATGATGCATATGATAAAAGAGGATAAGAGTGGCCATATTAATCTTAGATAAAATAGATATCAAGACAAGTAGAGATAAAGAGGGATGTTCCATAATGATAAAAGAGCTAATTTTTCGGGGAGACATAATTATAAATGTGTAGGTATCTAATAACAGAACCGCAAAATACATGGAGTAAAAATTATTGAAATTAAAGGGAGAAATAGGATTTCTTCTATTTCTATTTGGTTGTAGAGATTACTTAAAAAAATAAAATCTTAAGTCAGAATAGTGGGGTGCAGCCAAAGCAGTGCTTAGTGAAAAATACGTAGCTTTAATTGCTTATATTAGAAAAGAAGAAATATCTAAATTTTTTAGGATAAAAAAGGTAAACACAAAGTAAGTGGAAGGAAGGAAATAATAAAGAGCAGACATTGATGAAATAGAGAGAAAAACATACAATGAGGAAATGAAGAAAACCAAAGTTGGTTCTTTGGAAATATCAGCCAAATGTTTAAATATCTAGCTAGACTGATCAAGAAAGAAACAAAAAAATTACTGATATGATACATGGAAGAGAGTTTGTAACTATGGAACCTACAGTCATTAAAAGAATGAGAGACTATTTTGTATAATTTGATGCCAAAATACTTGACAACTAAGGTGAAATGGACAAATATTTAATTATAGCCCTTCAAGTGTCCATCCTGTGCATATTTCATCATGTCTTGGAACTGCTCTAATCCCCAAATCTTGAATTCTGAAATACCTCTCTATATACAATCTCCTATCTTTTCACCTCATCATGCACTTAAAAAAAAATTTTTTTTTTAATTTTAAGTAAATTCTCCTCCACACATGGGGCTTGAACTCACAACTCCAAGGTCAAGAGCCACATGCTCTCCCGACTGAGCCAGTTACGTGCCTCTCATCACACAGTCCTAATGAGTTTCTGTCTTATCTTTGTCAGGACCTCTGGGCCTAAATCTTCCCTGGCTTTCAGCCTATTAGCATTTTCTGACAACTTCACTTGCATTTCTGCTCAGTGTAGACCCTTAATCAACTATATGGAGAAGCTTTTACTGTTATTCTCTCTTTGGTCATGCAGTTACTTGCTCTGCTACCAGTGACTTTGACAATTCCCAGACCCGAGTCAATCTCATGGACTGCTTTTCTATTTCTATGCCTAGGAGGCTTGTCCTTATTGGACATCTTCATAAAACCCCGTCATTTGGTTCTTTGTGTAATCCAGCAGTCCTGTCTGCTCTTTTTTAATGTATCAGTTAGCTTCTTCTTTGTATTAAATTACTTGAACCATTAACTATTTAGCTCAGGATTCTGGGGATTGGCAGCTTGGGCTGTGCCCAGTTGGGCAGCTGTTCTGGTGTGAGTCAGGCTTGGCTTATCACAGCTGGAACTCATTCACGTGTCCTTGGTCAGCCTCAGGCAAACTCAGTTTTCCTTTACAGGTCTCTCCTCTTCCAGCAAGGCAACCCAGATTGGTTCACTTGTGGATGGATTTGGGTTCCAAAAGCAGCAAGTATGGAATAAGTGAGACTTCTGTGGGTTAGTCCGTGAACTTACAAGTACAATGTCTCTGCTTTACATGTTGTTTTGGCCACAGCGAGTCATAGGTGTGGGGGGAACAGAGTCATGACAGGAGGAGTTGAAAGTATTGTGGCCACATTTGCAATCTACCATAGATAATCTTTTGACTTATCTCTGGTGTGCTGATACTACTCTCCTCAAAAGCACTCATTTTAAGCCTTTTCTGTTGTTTTCCCTGGACAGTCTTTCCCAACATCTTGGATTTCATATATATGGGAATTACTTCCCCCTGAAATTTCTAGCCCTGATTTAATTTTTCCATTTTTGAGGTATAACTACCAGTTTTAGGATATTTTCTATTGCCCCAGAAAGATTTTGCATGCCTTTTTACTTTTAATTCCTTTTCCCACCCCTTACCTCACAAAACCACAAATCAACTTTCAGTATGTCTAGATTTGCCTTTTCTGGACGTTAAATATAAGTAGAATCATATGATGAGTAGTCTTTTTGCATCTGGCTTTTTCCCTGTGACCTAATGTTTTTGTAGTTTATCCATATAGCGCTTATCAGTAGTTTGTTCATTTTTATTGCTGAATAGCCTTCCATTCTCTGAATATGGCTCACTCTGCTTACCCATTCACCAGTTAATGGACTTTGCATTTTTCTCCCCAGTTTTTAGCTGTTATAAATAATGCTGCTATGGATATTTGCTTAAAATCTTTGTGTGGACATATGTTTTCATTTATCTTGGGCAAATACCTCGTTTTTTGTTTACGTGATAAGTGTATTTTTGGTTTTTAAAGAAATTGTCAAACTGTTTTCCAGAGTGGCTGAACAATTTAATCAATGTATGAGGGTTCTAGTTTCTTCACGTCTTTGGCAGTACTTGTTATTGTCTTTTTAATTATAGCCATTGTAGTGGGTCTAAAGTGGTATTCTGTAATTGTAATTTGGATTTCTCTAATGCCTCATGACTTTGAGCATCTTTTCATTTCAAATGGTTCAAATCTTTGGCCATTTTAATTTTTATTATTTTATGAATATACTGAGTTTATTTTATATGCATATTTTTGTCTCCAACCGTTTCCATTTGTCGGACAATGACTACTACTATATCCTATTGTAACATTCCATACATACTTAAAACCAAGCAAAGGGTGGGGTTCCGTCTCTAAAAATCAAACAGGCATTTTGGACAACACAGTCTTGGCAATGGAACCTGGACTATATTTCTCAGACACAGTAGGGAAAGTTTTTACTCTGCCTTGTAAAAGGACAGCCAGGTAGAAACTTTTACAGCAATGAAATAAGATGGGAAAATTTTAGCAAACTGCTTCGATTTTTACAGAGACCTCTCCACTGCCAGAGATCTTGAATAAGCCACTTGGTCAGTCATCCAGAGTAATTCTTCACATAACTGATGACCTTGGCTTCCACTTAGGGAAGATAAACACCATTTTCTCTATTTGTTTGCATTTTGCTATAATGTCTTCTGTGGAACTAGGTCCTTTCTGTGTTTTAAGGTTTTTTTCCCTTGTTTTTGGAAGAATTCTTGACCTTTTGATCTTAATGTTAATGGTCTTGAGTCTTTACCATTCTGGATTGATTTTGTGCTTTTTTTGGCTGGGATATCTCATGCAAATTTCCTTATTGGGGCATTCCCTTTAGCTCTCTCATCATCATCATCATCATCATCATC
>ML101132.1:0-14557 GCA_003697995.1 Taxidea taxus jeffersonii
TGGGTTACAAATCCATATGCATTTAATATTCATTGCTGCTTTTTCCTCTCATTCCTTGCAATCTAGTAGGGGGGTGGTCACCTTCTGTTAGCTATTCTTTGTGTGGCTGTGACATCCATTTTGTAGGCCTTTAACCAGTTCAGTTAAACAAAACCAAACTCCCCATTTCACTGCCCTACTTAGATAAGGCCCACATCCTGACTTCATTTGACCACTCCCAAGTTCTGCTTTTACCATATTCTTACCAAGAGTATGAGACAACTGGTAAGAGAACACTTAAATTTCCACCAGGCATATAGTCCCCCAGGAACCACTGCTACCCTTCAACTAACCAATTTCCCATGAGTCTGGGAATCCCACTTAGCTAACATCCTGGATCCCAATAAAGACTAGCCTACAGGCCCCTCCCTTTCACTCCCTATTTGCTGGGTGAGACCTTGCATCACCCAACTTCCAGTTGGTCCTATAAGGCCAGCGAGGGTTTCCTCTCTGGGACCCATGAGTAATCAATTCTATTTTCCTTTTGCATTCTGGTCTCTTTGAGTGCCCATTCACTGTGCTGTACCAGAAACCATCATCTTAGTACACTCTGTCCTGGGTCACATATAACAGTGCCAATTGATGCTACCACCAGGTCCCTGCATTCATATCCTTGTGGTTCCCCTGCTCCTTACATGTTCATTGGAATTGGTCCTTTCATTATTCTAAAATTATTCTAAACATGAGTGTGCTGGGTATTTCCTGTTGGGAATGAAGGGTATGGCTAATGATTGGTTTAGCTGAATCTTGAATTTTAACCCCTCAATAAAGGCAGATGTCTCTTACTTGAATTTCTTTAATGGCACTTATAACTCTGTAATTGTTATTTAAGTTCCTTCTCTTATTGTTTGTCTTTATATCCCCCTCCCTTTTTTTTTTAAATGGCTTACTCACAGTAGACACTCAGTAAATGTCTGATATATAGATACTTGCCAATCATAAGGTACCCACAAAAATAAAGATAAAATTAATTAAACACATTTTTCTGGGCACATTCTTTCAGTATGTACCAAACAGGCATGGTCTTACATTGAAGATGTGTTAAAAATGGGATGACCTAGAAAGTATGTCGCACAGACTGAGGAAAACTAACCTAAGGAATAGCCCATAGTGAGAGTGACCAGGCTGTACCTACCACATGTGCAAAGGGCACAACATGCATCAATGTGAGTCAGTTGGCCCCTCTTACTAGACATACAGCAGGATATATATATATATACATATATATATATATACATACATACACACACACACACACACACACACACACACACACACATTAACTGTGGATTCCAGGCCATAGTCTCATTTCCAAGCCAGGTCAGTGATAGGTAGAGGGTCATGCATTCTGATGGACCCAGAACTACCTTGGTTTACTCCTATTTCTCACATACTTGTTAGTAGTGTTCCTTTTCAGTCTTAAATGGACTGATTTAGAAGATAAACATATGGTCACTTTAGCTATACATTTTCAGCTGTGGGCTGGGCAGTGCTGAGAGAGAGTATGCAGCCTTTTGGAAAGGAAGACAGACCGATTACAGTCCTAAATGGGGAGCAGGCACCGTGAAGCCGGAAAGACCAGAGTAGAGGCTCAAAACCGAATTTCTGTTCTTCTGGTTAGGCCATCATGGTAGAGGTTTGGGCAGCAAAGAGTGTTGGGACATTTTATTTTTACATTTGGATCAAAGACTATTGACAAAGGAGGCTGGGAGAGGGCACTAACATGGTGCTAAGTGTTGGGCATTTTTATGACATCTCCCTGCACTGATTGACGTAAGTACTTCTAAGCTTTCTTTGGGGTGGTGGCCCCCAGTAGGCAGTTATCACTTGAACACTGTGAAGGTAGAAAACATCTATTTGGTGAAATTTATCAGAATGACCTACACTTGGGCCGCTGCTCTAGACTATGGTGCCTGGAGACTCCCATCTATCTTCATCCCTAGAACAGAATTTCTTCTTACTCTATCACATTCTACATCTTTCATGGTTCTAGGTAAAGCTTGACTTTCAAACACATTCATATTAAAATTGCCAGACCTGGAATCCATTCTTTCTAAGTTAGGCTATTAGGGGTCCTGGTTTATATCCTGGAGTGTAGGCCTGCCTTCCAAATATCCCCACATACTAGGGCTGAGACAGCTGATGCTATCTTGCCTCTGCCCCAGGAAGTATAACTGACCTTGGTCAATGTGTCATCCATTGGTACATCCAGCTTTGGGGATCAAGGATTTTGAAGATAAACAGGAGTAGGTAGAATTTAATAGGGCTAACTTTGGTTGACATTTTTGTTCTGATGAGGTTTTTTTTGTTTGTTTGTTTTTATACAATCAAGAGCAAATATACATAATTCTTTGGACTGGCTTATTCTTTTATAGGTAATCACATAGGTAAAAAAAAAAGTATTTTGGTTATGAATTCTTTTTTAAAAGATTTTATTTATTTATTTGACAGAGATCACAAGTAGGCAGAGAGGCAGGCAGAGAGAGAGGGGGAAGCAGGCTCCCTGCTGAGCAGAGAGCCCGATGGAGGGCTCAATTCCAGGACCCTGAGATCATGACCTGAGCTGAAGGCAGAGGCTTAACCCACTGAGCCACCCAGGTACCCAGGTTATGAATTCTTCTTTACAAATATTATGGAAACTTTGTATAAACTAAACACCCAGCTAATGGGATCACAATTATAGGCAACCAGTTACTCTGAGCAGAACAGATGTTGTTACAATTTACCAAGACTTTTGGCTTAGGCACTCTGGGAATAGTTAGGTGAGGCTTAGTTTTAAAACTGAGAAAATGTCTATGCAGTCATTGTGATGGTCATTAGTAAGAGTACACTGGATGTCAGTGCAAGGAAGCTGAATTCAAATCCTGACTCTAGAATTCTCCACATGCTTTTGAATAAGGCTCTCAACTTCTTTGCAGCTGTTTCCTCAATTCGGAAGTTGTTCTGAGAATTGAATGCTGTCACGTAAATGACAACATACAGCAAAGAGCTGGAAAACATTGTTGCAGATCTTTAAAAGTTACTTCAACTTCAACGTATACATAATGCTTATTTGTGGTTCCAAATAATAGAAGAGGCCTTCCTTGCTTTATAATAAGTTACATGTATCCTCGCTAAGGCTCTCATGCAGTGACTGGCTTAAAAGTATTTTTTGGTAAAGGAAAAAAAGAAAGGAAGGAGGGCAGGCAGATATAACCATGATATGATTAAAGGGCCTAAAATTATTGAGATGAGTGGCAAGCATGTTGTATCTGGATTAATGGTTTGTTATTCCTCCCTAGAGTTTGATGATGATTTTTAAAAAACTATTCGTCTTTATTCGACAATGTGCAAAACATTCACCTAGATTGTGCCCCCAAGTGCAAGGTTTTACAGAAAGTTTTTTTGTTTTATCTCCAAGAAGATAATCACAAAATAGCATTGTCCCACCGAACCTAGGTCATGCCATAATTATTGCTTTGTTAGTAAATAGTTATGTCAAGATAAATTGGAATATCAGCAGCCATCTATCTGACTTGGGAGTGTAGAAGGTCAACAGAAAATGAAGGAGATAAATAATTATTTTTAGGCCCTAATCTAGGAGCTGCTTGTCACCCAATCATTTGAACAATTCACACTGCTCAGTGAATCTGTTTCTCACAAGCACATATGTGGTAATTGGTTCCCAAGCTAACCCATAAAAGCCTTTTTAATGGCTAATATACCTGAAGCAGTCTTTTTGTGTCCCTAGGGCAATGTAGTCTAGGTTTCCCTGTGCCGTGGCAGGAATATGTCTGTTTTTCCAGCGCTGTGAGATGGGGAGTTCCTTTCTCCCTTCCAATCCTTTCAGCTGTCCTCCTGCCCAGAGGAAGACATGCTACCTAGAGGATCTGAACCTGGACTGTGTGCTTTGAACTGAGTTAACAGGAGTAAAGATCAGAGGAGGCATTTCTGGGATGAAGAAAAAGGAAATGTTAAGCTAAATGAATCTAGGGGACCATGTATAACAACATTGAGACTATTAACTTTTTATTCATCTATCAAATCTTATTTTAAAAAAAATATTTTTAAAAATTTTTTAAAAGATTTTTATTTATTTGACAGACAGAGATCACAAGTAGGCAGAGAGGCAGACAGAGAGAGGGGGAAGCAGGCTCCCTGCTGAGCAGAGAGCCCAATGTGGGACTCAATCCCAGGACCCTGGGATCATGACCTGAGCTGAAGGTAGAGGCTTAACCCACTGAACCACCCAGGTGCCCCTAAAAAAAGATTTTATTTTATTGTATTTATTTATTTTTTAAGATTTTATTTATTTATTTGACAGACAGAGATCACAAGTAGGCAGAGAGGTAGGCAGAAAGAGAGAGGGAGAAGCAGGCTCCCCTCTGAGCAGAGAGGCTGATGTGGGGCTCTATCCCAGGACCCTGGGATCATGACTTGAGCCCAAGGCAGAAGCTTTAACCCACTGAGCCACCCAGGCGCCCCAAGATTTTATTTTTAAGTGCTCTCTACACCCATCATGGGGCTTGAAACCTGAGAGCCAAGAGTCACATGCTCTACCGACTGAGCCAGCCAGGTGCCCCCATCCATCAAATCTTTTATGTTTTTGGAAAAAAAGGATGTTTTGAAGAAAAAAGTTGCACACAATGTCTAGCATAAATTTTTATCCATAATCATGTAATCATGCAGTGATAAAGTAATCATATAATTTAAGAGCTACAAGAATTCAGCCATTTCAGTGTATAATTACGAATGCACTATTGCGTTTTTCTAAAGGGTCTCCAAAGCAGCTTTCTGTAATGATTTCAAGTGCACAAGGAGTAGGAAGTGACCTTTCCTCCGCTTACAGGGAAGTCTCTCTAGGACAACTTCTGTTACTCCTGTCCAACTACTGAGCAGAGGATAATTTTCTCACCTCTGTGTTAGTCCTTTCTTTCTCAGGGTTTGGCCTCTAAACCTGGAATCAGAGAAGTAGATGCATTATTAGCCCTGCATTCACATCTTCTTAAACATTCTACTTTGAAATGAGAGCAGTTTTCACTTTAGTTCTCAGACTGTGTTCTCAGGTGGAGGGCTCATGTGGCAAGGCTGCCATCTAGTGTGCAGTAGACTTCATTACATCCTGAAACCAGAAAAAAATCAGAACAGAATTACCCCATGGGCACATCTCTTAGGCTATCAGAGTTAGCTATATTGGGGGATTTACTGGTGATTTTAAGACAAAAACAGGTCAGCAAGCACTAACAAAATTACTATTCTCAATCATATTTTTCTATGACTAAAAATATCTCCAAGCTGCCGCCCTTACATTTGGGGTACTTTGCAGTATTTTACATGGATACATCCTTGGGCTCTGATTTGTGGGAGAAATCACGATTGCTAATATTAGATCATGGGTACAGAGATTAGATTCAGCAGAAAATTTCTTGCTTTGCTGCTGATTTTCAAACAAATTAAATAGTTTATATAAATAATGTTGGTGTCCTTCAGTCCCTTAGAGCTTGACAAGGTATTAGTGAATTCATGCCAAAGAGTTTCAAAGAGAGAGTTTTCGCTAAGAGGAAGCATAAAATGGTGATAATGAGCAGGGTCTTTTTAAGTAGGACTGCTGCAGTTTGACTCCTGGCTCCCCTCCTTAGTAGCTGGACAGAGTGTGGGAGTGTGAGCTAATGTCTGTGTGCCTCAGTTTTCCTGCCTGTTGATGGGACTAATAGTTGCAGTTACTCACAGAAAATACTGTGAGAATTAAGAGAGTTATGACATACAAAGAAAACTAGATGGTTGTTTAAAAAAAATACATTGTGGGGCACCTGGGTGGCTCAGTGGGTTAAAGCCTCTGCCTTCAGCTCGGGTCATGGACTCGGGGTCCTGGGATCGAGCCCCGCATCAGGCTCTCTGCTCAGCCGGGAGCCTGCTTCCTCCTCTCTCTCTGCCTGCTTCTCTGCCTACTTGTGATCTCTGTCTGTCAAATACATAAATAAATAAGTCTTAAAAAAATACATTGTATCCTTTATTGAGTTACAAGAGATAGCCAGCATTTGAGCTGGAGAGTCTGCACCCCCTTATTTAGAAACATACATTTGACAGGTAATAAGGAAGCAAGCCTACAGACTACTTTCATGTTTATTTTTCATCTCTAGACATTGGCCAAAGAAGGCAGCCTTGTTTTTATTTGTGCTGAAAATTGTATTTCAAGTTTCAGTGCCATGAAATAGCCAAAAAAGGTAATGGGAAAAAATCTGAAGACACGAATATTATCATAGTTTTTCAAATAATAGGAAGAAAGCCAATTGGTTTGTAGTGAAAAGGCTTCTCTTAAGAGTTTAGCTCTCTCTACCATTTTATGAATTATATTCAATGAATCAAAATGAAATGAAATGTCATATCTCACCTACGTGAGTGATTAAAAAAAAGAGGAACAGGAGACCATTTCATGATACATAATGAAATCATAGCATTTAAGGATAAGGCATACAGAAACCCAGAGAAGCAACAAAGTTAGTCAGTGGTGAAGGCTAATTCCAAAGGCCCTTCTCCATATCCAAGATGGACTTCAGATAAAGTAAAAGGTCACTAAATGACATCTTTAATGATAACCAGCTTTTCTTAGTAAGCACTGACCAAACCAAAAATTTAAAATGTGTATAATTTGAAAAACCACCCCAGCTTCACAAACATTGTTTACTTACAATCTCCTGATCTTTGTTCCTCTTAGCAGCTGTCGGAGCTGATATTTACTAGGGATGAGAAGAGAGGCTTGATGTGGGTAAATTACTTCTGCTTCTTGGGGGTTTGAGCCAGATCCAAAACAAGAAACTCACAAATGCCCTGGAGGAATAACTCTGAAGGGCCCAGATGTTTTTTTAATGTAGGTGGGAGGAAGGTCCCATGAGCATGGAGAGCAGAAACATTCTAGAGTAGAGTTGACAGTCAAGGTGACCACCTTTCCACTCTTAACTTCTGTGAGAGCTAATGTCTTAAACAGCCATCCACATGTCTGCTCAGACAATCCCCAGCTGTAGCAGACACTTTTGGAGTCCTACCAAATATTCTCCACTGAATGGCCCATGTCCCATTTCAGCAGCAGCTGTGGTGGACATTTTCTCTGCATATTGATGGTGTCCCACCTGGATCCTCCATGCTTCTTACTCAATGCTTTCTCTAAAACCAAGGGAGCTTGCTCTGGAATTGTGCAGAGATTCATTTCCTTAGAAGAGACCATTATACAGTAAGAGATTGGAGTCATGAGAAAAATCCCCCCAGACCCCCATTCTTTGTTGAGGTCATTCTGAAGTACATTCCGTAAGGTTTCTCAAAAGGATTGTGTCCTAGTTACCCAGGGCAATAACCAGTGCTAACAGAAACTGTTTGGGGTGCCTGGGTAGCTTAGTCTGTTAAGCGTCCATCTGTCTTTGGCTGGGGTCATGATCCCAGGGTCCTGGGACATCCCAGAGCCTGAGTTGGGCATTCTGCACAGCTCAGAGTCTTATTGTCCCTTTTCCTCTGCTCCTCCCCTGCTCATGCTCAATCTCTCTCTGAGATTAAAAAAAAAAATAAACCATTTAAAGCTCTTTTCTTGTCTCTTTCTCCTTACATTCTCACTTATTGGGGTAACCTCCATCCTCCCCATCCCCCCAACACTCTGTCTGCACTTGAGTCCTTGTCTCGGGTTCTGCTTACAAAGGAACCCAAACTCAGACTCCATTATGGTTCGCATAGCATCTAACTCTTTCCTTGTAGCTCACTCCTCATTGGCCAGGAGAAATATTCAAGAATCACTGTTAACTTACCTTGGTTTCCCTGATACAAAATCTTGTATCTGGCAGTATTGACCATATTCCTTTTCAAAGCTGCAAACACCTCTTTGAGGATGGAAAACGAAGTCTAAGGGGAGTTTACTAGAGAGTCATCTGTGATCCATGTAGAGCACTTTCCAGGGATCAGGAAAGTGTCCAGGGCTGCCTGCCTCTAACAGAGTCTTGTTGTGCATCTCCATGTGCCTATATCCCACAGTGGTTTCTCTGAATTACTTCACTATATTTGGAGAGTGGGGGAAAATATCATGTGATAGGATGCCCCTTCCCATATCTAGTTCAGAATTTGTAGTGAAACCAAACATAGATTTGACCAACCAAGAACATATATTTTGCTCTTTAAGATACTCTGAAGACTGGTTAGAGAGGTTAGAACTTTGGCAATCATGAACAGTGTTCCTTGTTCACTCAGGCAAACAGATATAAGGGACAAAGCATGTGCTTAGAGCCACATGGATCTGATATGAAGACTGGCTGAACCATCAACAAGTTATATGTAGTTGATACTGTGACAGTCCACCAGAACTCTCTTCAGTAATGAGGGATGTTTCCTCCCAGTGATTGGGAGTCTGCCAGCTGAGGGTTTTCAGCTGTCAGCTGTCTCCAGAAATTACTCCTGGTAATCCTTTGGTAATTCTTTGCCCAAGGTTGTACTCCTTCCTGGGGCAGCTAACCCATATCACCCAATGGCTGACTGACAGAAATATGTAAAGTTCTGACCATCTCAGCCCAGGTCAGAACAACCGTGAAGGGCTCAACTGCAAAGCTCCGCTTGGGATTGGCCAAGGTATAGCTGAATCTTTGTCACAGCTTACCTCCTCCCTTACCCATTCCTCCATTCTTCTTATCTTTTGTAGATGTTGGTCCTGAAAATATGCCCTAATAAGTTGTCTGAACACTAACTCCATTTCAGATTGTGCATCCCAGGATACCTGCTTTGTGACAGTACATGACAGGGCGTGGTTGAGACAGGAAAGATTTTTGGAAAACTAATAATGCAGACCTTGTTGGAGAAAGGTAAGATCCTTGGAAAACTTAATAATGCAGCCATGCGTTGAAAATATATTTTTTTAATGTTTAGTCAGCATTTGCTCCTCAGGGATGAGATCAGTTCCAATGAGGAGTGTTTTATATTCTTATTTTTGCTTTTTCCTCTTCAGTCCCAGAGAACTAATTACATTTCCCAAGTGATGGTAAAGAATCTAATGTGAATCCTTGGATTAATGGTCAAGAAATTTTCCAAGTACTTAGATGATGTTTTAGTACTGGGTACAGGTTGATTCCATATGAAATTGTCCATGTATCCTGCCCCTTAATCTATTCTGAGCTTATATGTATGATCCTGAGAAGGTCATTTAAATTTTATGAGCCTTGGTCACACCACAGAATGTAGATAATTGTGTCTTCCCCACAGAATTATGGAAAGGACTCAATTGATTAATGGCACAAAATAGCTACTCAACACAAGTTAGCTTCTCCTAACTTCAGTAAACTGGGCCATTCAAACTTTTTCAGTAAGGTAAGGTGTTACAAATTATCACACAAAAACTGGTTACTGTAGGCAAGATCTGGTTACCTTGTGGATCTGAAGTAGACAAGGCCATCTATCTGTCACAAAAATCTCCTGAGTGTTTACTGATGTCAATGGTAAGAGTCCATGCTGAGCTCTTTTCTTCCTCAGCCAAGATTTCCTTTTTTGGGGTTATATGTTTTAACAAGAGAGGCCATTTACATCGTAACTGAGCAAGTCTTCATAGTGACTTCTGCTCTTGACGTTAACCAAAACAACTTTCTAGAAGACAGTATTTCCCCACATAAACAAAGGCGAGTGAAGGAATGGGAAGATGATGGTAGTTTTCTTGAATTTTTAATTCAAAAGTTTTCTTGAATTATTAATTCCAGGGGGATACTGCTTGCCATTTTGGTTAATCCTACTAATCTCCAGGCTCCATAACAACTACTTATTTCCCTGAATCTTTCTAATCTAAAAAAAAATTGCTTAGCAAAATTCATACAAATTCAATTGTGTGTGCAGTGAAGAATTGCAAACCAAAAGAAGAGTCAGGACTTCAGGTTCCAGTGATTTAGCTAACATAAGGACTTCTGGGTGCCAGAGGTCTAGACGTCCAATCAAAATTTCCAGGGCCATTTTAATGGGCTATAGAGCAAAGAGAAAATTTATCATTTATATTTTCGATATAATAAGCCTGTGCTCTGAACTTTTTTTTTTTTAAGATTTTATTTATTTATTTGACAGGGAGACATCACAAGTAGGCAGAGAGGCAAGCAGAGAGAGAGGAAGGGAAGCAGGCTCCCTGCTGAGCAGAGAGCCCGATGCGGGGCTCGATCCCAGGACCCTGGCATCATGACCTGAGCCGAAGGCAGAGGCTTCAACCCACTGAGCCACCCAGGTGCCCCTGTGCTCTGAATTTTTAAAACCTTCTTGTAAATTCAAGAATCTGCTCAAATAATCATTAATATTGAGGAAAAATAAAGGAAAAATGAGGTTATCACTCCACAGGTAGAGAATGACAGAATAGAGCAAGGTCAAAGGCCAAGTTTAGACAGATATCCAGATGGAAGCTTAGATTCTTCTCATATGGAAATTGAATTGCATTTCTTCATCTTTTCTCCTCATTTCCTTCCTGTTTCTCTTCCAAATCTGAAATCTTAGCAGTTTTCTTTTACATCCATCATCAAACTATCACACTATTAGGTTTTTAAAAAAAAAATTAATTGAGGGATGCCTGGGTGGTCAGTTGGTTGGGTGGCTGCCTTTGGCTCAGGTCATGATCCCAGCGTCCTGGGATCGAGTCCCGCATCAGGCTCCTTGCTCGGCGGGGAGCCTGCTTCTCTCTCTGCCTCTGCCTGCCACTCTCTGCCTGTGCTCACTCTCTCTGACAAATAAATAAATAAAATCTTTAAAAAAAAAGTTTTAAAAAAAATTAATTGAAACTGAGTTGAAATGGATTTATCTTCATTAATAGCACTAGTGCCAGACAACAATTTGAAATACAAAGAACTTTCATTTAATGCCGCTCTGGCTTGGCATCTTTTGTATTTACTCCTCTCCTTGCTGAGAGTCCTCATCCTCATGACTTACTCAAATGTGGTTTCCCATTATAGTGACTAGGATGGGACAGACAGTCCAGGCTTACCAAAGCTGACCCGCCTTGTTTTCTGTTCCTCACAGACCTGGCTTTTAGTGAATTCTCAGGCTTAGATAATTATTATTATCTGAATAATCTATACTCATCTATTACTATTCCAGTTATGTTAATGGATACTTCTTTTTCCCTTTCAACCTTATTTAAATTTTCCTAAACCTATACTTCCTGCCATTTGCCTGTCTCTTTGTTCTAATCCTTTGCCCACTCAAATAGTTTCCAGTTGATTGCCACTGCCCTACTCTGGTCCCTGAGTGACCATTTTCCCAGCTATTCGAATAACTTCCTAAAGCATCTCTTTCCAGTCCCCATCCCATGCCTTGATTTCAGTGAGCTATGGAAACTTTATCCAACACAGATTTATTGCTTTCCCATTCCTTTATGATGCTATTGTCATATATCTACACCTTTATATAAGTCCAACAATAGTTTCTTATGATAATTGTTTTCTACAATCCCCTTTTAAATCAGTAGAGAAGAGAAAATATATGTATTTATACTTACATGTGTATTTACATGTAAGTATATTTTTACTTTTTTGTATTTTCTTACATGTTTATAGGCGTTCTTTCTTTGTGTGGATTTAGGTTATCATATGCTATCATTTCTTTTCAGTCTGAAGGACTTCCTTTAGTATTTCTTGTCATGAAAATCTGCTAGCAATGAATTCTTTCAGTCTTTGTATCTGGATATACCTTAATTTTGCCTTCTTCTTTTTTTTTTTTTTTTTAAGATTTTATTTATTTATTTAACTATTTGACAGACACAGATCAAAAGTAAGCAGAGAGACAGGCAGAGAGAGAGGAGGAAGCAGGCCCCCTGCTGAGCAGAGAGCCCGACTCGGGCTCGATCCCAGGACCCTGGGATCATGACCCGAGCCGAAGGCAGAGACCCTAACCCACTGAGCCACCCAGGTGCCCCTGCCTGCCTTCATTTTTGAATTATTGTTTTGCTTGTTGTAGTTATTTGTTGACAGTTTTATTTTTTCAAGCACTTTGGATATGTCATTCCACTGCTTTCTGGCCTCATTTTCCCCCCTATGATCTGGTCATTTTAATGTGGTTTCCTTGTTCATGATGAGTTGAGGGGCGTGTGTGTGTGTGCGCATGTGTGCATGTGTATGTCTTAGCCACTTTTGAGATTTTCCATTTGATTTTGTCTATGACATGTCTAGGTGTGGATCTCATTGTATTTGTCCTACTTGTGTTTGTCCTACTCATTGTATAAGTTTTTTGGATGTGCAGATTAATGTCTTTTTTCTTTTTGGTAATAATGTTTTGAAAATGTTTAGCCATTATTTCTTCATTTATTTTTGTGGCCCTTTTCTTCTCTCTCTGGGACTGCTTATATAAATGTTAATATATTTTATATAGTCCCATGTGTCTGAGGCTCTATTCGTTATGTCTCCATTCATTCTTTTTTCCCCCCTATTCCTCAGATTGGATCATTTTTTATTGACCCACTTCAGGTTTGCTGCCTCTTTCTTCTGCCATCTCAAATCTTCTGTTGAGCTATTTTAGTGATTTTTCATTTCAATTATTATATATTCCTGACATTCTATTTGGTTAATTTTTATAAGTTCCCCCTCTTTATTGATGTTTATACTTGGTGGTCCACTGTTATCATACTGTCCTCTAATTATCAGAACATAGTTTCTTTTTGCTTTTGAACATATATAATACCTACTTTTCTTTGTCTGCTATGTCCAACATCTGGGCTCCTTCAGAGAGTTTTATTGAAACAGAGATAGTCTCTTTCAGTATATTGGCTACATATTCTTATTTCTTTGTATGCCTTATTTTTTGTTGTTGTTTAAAACTGAGTATTTTAAATAATATATTGTATACTCTAGATTCTGATTTCCACCTCTCACAGGGTTTGTGAATGTTGCTAGGGTATTTTTGTTGTTGTTTTTGGGTTTTTTTTTGTTTTTTGTGTTTTGTGGGGTTTTTTTTGGGGGGGGGTTGTTGTTTACTTGCTCACTTGTTTAGTGATTTTTCCTGAACTACTTATCTACAGTCTATCTTTCATACAGTATGATAATGGCTGTCTCTGCTAAGTTTTTAAAAAAATTATTATTGTTTTTATTGTTAGGCCTGTCTTCCTGTGGGTCATTCCTGGGTCAGCATAGCTTAGTCCTCAAAGATTGGTTAAAGATGTGGTGGGAAATTCCAATCATAACATGGCTTATCTAATTCATTTTCTGATTTTAGAGAGAAACACAAATTTTTAAATGTTTAGAGATATTCATGTATTGCACATGTATTTGTAAGGGCCATACTCTGTGTCCAACACTCTAAATTGTGGGAATATAATGGTGAGTAGGAAAGTCACCATTTCAACTTCCATGGAGCCTACAATCTCATAGACATGGCAAAATAAGGAGAAAAAAAAAATCATAATGGGCCATATTCAGGGATTGGGGAAAATATGAAGAAGAATAAGGTACGTTTATTTTTCAATTTTTAAAAAAACTTTATTTTTTCTAATTTTGGCTGTGCTGGCCATTTCAAATGTATTCTCCCCTGAATACAGCTGAAGACATCTAGTGAGATACTGAAAGCAATGATCAGAATTGCAAAAGGGAATCATGGCACTTCCTCCTTTCTTAGCTCTGATAGTAGAAAAGAAAGCAAAGAGGGAAAAGATTCATCTTTTTCATTTATGTCCACAGCAAGTGTTCCCATCTTCCATAAATAACCCACTTCAGTTCTTATGTACCCATGCAAGGATTCTGATCAAATGACTGATTTCATTTCCTTGTGATCAGACAAGATTATTTTACTATAATAATTAGAAAGTAAATAGTTCTTCTTTGATTATTGATATTCAGTTTGGCCTAAAAAATAATTAGAAAATTATAAATCTCTAATCCATGAGAATGGGAAATTACTAATAAATGCAAAGCAGTAGCTTTGACCTACTATGGGGGAACTTTCAGAATTTAGTGAATGGGCTTGATTGAGGCATCAATTGTGTTGTGTTTTGTTTTAAGATTTTATTTATTTATTTGACAGAGAGAGACATACCGAGAGAGGGAACACCAGCAGGGGAGCAGCAGAGGGAGAGGGAGAAGCGGGCTTCCTGCCAAGCAGGGAACCCGATTCGGGGCTCAATCCCAAGACCCTGGGATCATGACCTAAGCTGAAGGCAGACACTTAACGACTAAGCCACCCAGGTGCCCCTCACATGTGGTTTTCTTTTTTTTTCTTTTTTAAGATTTTATTTATTTGTTAGAGAGAGAGAGAGAGAGAGCACAGGCAGACAGAGTGGCAGGCAGAGGCAGAGGGAGAAGCAGGCTCCCTGCCGAGCAAGGAGCCCGATGTGGGACTCGATCCCAGGACGCTGGGATCATGACCTGAGCTGAAGGCAGCTGCTTAACCAACTGAGCCACCCAGGCGTCCCACATGTGGTTTTCATAATGCAATTTATTTCTGTATGGTTGCTTTCAGGGGCACACATCACATATCACTATATAAATCATTGCAGTCTATCCAGCAAGCACAATTCACAGCTGTAAATAGGGCATTGCATATATCAAGAAACTACAGTGTCAAG